>JZKD02S1547404.1:0-10426 GCA_000966675.3 Picea glauca
GGTTGGTGTGGCTCAGGCTGGGTGCGATCCCTGGGTGATTTTGACAGCTTAGATGCCCCTGAGTCGCGGTTTCTCAAGCCATAGGTTAATCGCGTAGCCAACAGGTCCCGCACAAATTAACAAACAAAAAAAAACATAGTGTGGAATGAATAAATTGATTAAAAATGTGTGAGATAATAACCTATAAAAAAAATTGAAGTATATCATTATAGATCGATATTGGGTTATAGTGAAGAAACTTTCATGAAATAGAAAACTACCTTCTCAAAATATTCCTTTGTTGCTTAATACTATACTTCCATGGTGGGCTTATAAATGCACTCTAAATGATTAAGTGCACACTTCTTACAGTTTATTCATCATGATTGATATCATCCTCATTTTCTTTCTTGTTTCGAATGACAATAGTGTTGTTCAAAGAAACATATACTATTATAGGGTTATGCCACAATACAAATCATCAATTCCTCCCCAACACATTGAGGAAGAAAGCACTTGCTTGCAGTGTTTTGGGAAACACACGACTCTTTCTTTTCATTCCTTTTCCTTGGAGATAATACATATCTCACTATCATGATCTTCCTTCACATTACTCCAATCAAAATTATCCCACCAATAACACCTAAAATAACAAATTGGATAGATGAGAAGTCAACTTATATTTTATTTTGTATATTTCCAATGTATCCTAACTTTAGGTTCTTGTTACATTGGTTAGTATGACTAGATTGGTCAAATTTGAATTCTACCCCACAATCAAATGTGACATGTTGATCATCAACTTCCTAAGTGCAAAAATGGTGCCAAAACGTCCATAATATAGATGGAAAAAAGAATCTACACAACTAATTTCAAAGTGTGGTGTTATAAGTATGGTAAAAGCCCCATTAACTGTTCTTCATCTATTTTTTTTATTACAAAATGACAACATATATTAAATGTGATTTCCATTTACTATTCACTATCATTCAAGATTGTGTAAATGTATGATGTTAAACTAACAAATCAGAAAGATTTGCTACAATTTTCCTTCTCTTTTATCCTTGTCCCACTGGTCGTTCCATAACACTCCTCCTAGTGTTTTATCTATATACATTATATACTCACTAGTATAATAAAATAACTCATAAACAATGTATCCCTCTACCATAGACCCTTTAGGTTTTGTCATTTAACAAACCGACCCCTTCAATTTTTTCATGAACCTCTTCATGAAGACCATATAATGATATGTAACCACTCCCATTAATCCATCCTTGTGAACGCAGTGAATCAAAAGATAGACCTACTAATCCATGAAATTCATGAACTACTCCTAAAACATACAAACTATGTCAACTATTTCTTTATGCCACCACCATGGAATGTTAAACACATGAATATCTTTAGAACTGATATATCATACAAATGCCAATATTTATGAAATGGAATGTTATAATTCATGGGGGGAGTTGTGGTTCACACAACCACATGCAAACAAAGGAGAGTGACATTGCCAATCAATTATAAATCAATTATACATAATTTATTTGAGCACACCAAAGTAATCATTAACCATTCAAAACAATAAAAATAAGGGTAGTATCCAATACACATACCCTTCCAAAGATCAAGTGGTCATGCAATTTTAAGCCTAAAAATTATCCTACCAATAATAAACACAACGTTATATTTGGCCCATAAAATATGGTATTATCACATCCAATATTACATTTATTTCTAAAGCTAAAACACCATTTTTCAAAATCCACGAGACATCCCCTTATATTTCTATGATATGGTCAACCAGTTTCCCTAAAACCAAGTTGATATGGTCAACTTAGATCATCCGAGTTATCCTTGTTATCACACAACCTTCTGCCTGAGTGTAAATCCCTCACAAAGGTACAAAGACAAGTGTAACATAGAAGTGTTGTCACTGTCACCAATACAACTACTTCCCTCTTTTTAGTAAAGGACAAATCCAACACAAGGGAGGCTTCCCTAGTAGCACATAGGTTCCAAAGGCAAGGCAAGGCAAGGCAAGTCCAAGGTCACCTATTTACCACCCAATCACAATCAACTTATTATGATATGGACAATGTGAATTAGGATGGTTACTCAAGGTAAATTCTAGATTTAGCTTATTCACTTTTGTGGTTGTTTTAGAGGGTTTATTAGACAATTTTCAATGAAAATTAATCCCAAAACAATCTAGATCTGAAATCTACTAAAGGCTATTATAAAACTTCCTTAAAAGATGAAAAAATTGCAGCAATAGACAAGTAATAAACATCACTATGTTTCAACCACTTAAACAAATTTTAAATGAGTAATTTCTAGGGCTAAAACAACAAGTAAACCTATAATTAATGCAACTTGCTAAGTTTGGAATTTTTAGGGCACATAACAACAACTAAATCCATTTTGTTTCACTAAAAAATGCGGAAATATAAACTAACAAAGCAAATTTTACAAGATAGATGATTTCCAAAGTCAAACATATGCAAAATAGCCAATACATCTATAGTTTGTATAGCTGGAAATTTTATATGCAAACTACAAAAACTCATATTTACCCTAAAAATAACAGAAATTTGGATTTTTGATTTTATGATTTACCATACAAGAATAGATTATTGCCTACTTGATTTTTTGGGCATATGGGGTCAACTAAGGCTCCTCTTGAGAAAATGTAAGTGAACTTAGGGTGATAGTTAGGGTTGTCCACTACAAACCCTAGCAAATTGTCTTGTTGCCTTACAAGCTTCAAGATGATTCAAGGGTAAAATCCTCGACTATAAATCCTCCAATGGCTTTGAGAAGGGACCTATCAAGAAAAGAGAAAGATGGTGCACCACCAACACTAGAGAAGTACAACCACAGTTGCAACAATTCAAAATAAAATTCCACAAAGATTCAAAGAGACCACTTACTCATCAAATTGATTCACCAAAACCATTGATATAAGAACATCCATAAATTTGCAAAGAATCCACAAGACATAATTCCAAGAAAGTGATCTAGCTATCCATCCATAGCACAATCCATAAAGTAGACAAATAGTTTTCTTCACAAGTTCTAGCAATGAATTACAATGCGAGGTGATTCCCTTTTTATAGAAAATGGATCTAGTAATCCTTTCAATATAAAAATAATATTCTTCTAGATTTAGACTAGAAGAACAAAAATTACCATTATCTCCTCACAAACCATGGAGATATGGTCAACAATGAGTAAACTATGAGGTGGTTAGGTCACCTTTACAATAATATCCATGATACATGAGTGTTGAGCTTTAATATTGTCCATAGCCTTGAGGATAACATCATGATGATAAATCGTCTTGCGTTTTTAGAGAGGTAGTACTCTTCTTTAATATAATACAAAATTTACAAAAAATGCACGAGAAGGACTAAGCTCTTCATGGAATAAATATTCATAAACAAAGTATGCTTGAGAAAGGATCGAGCTTTTTTAGAAATAAATATTCACAACATTATACAAGATTATAAATGAATAGAGTAAGGAGTCTCACACAATGAAATGTCCATCATAGCATATAGTAAAGCAAGACACATCATTTATTAGGATGGGAATTAATGGACCACATATGCAGAGAAATTAACATGATCATTCAATTAAAAACAAAAGGGATTTTGATAAACACATACTTGAGATCTCATGCTTAAAACTCAAAATCTAAGAAATCACTAGTATAGTGCCCTGAATAGTTCTTTGTGAACCTAAACAAAGATACAAACATCTTTTAAAAGAGTTTGTGAATGTCTTTAAAAGATTTTATAAAATTGAAAAGTAAATGCATTCATCCTAAACGGACTAGGATGGGGCTCCCATGGACCAGTAAATGAAAAGACATGGAAGAAAAGACAAAACACAGTTAGGTGTTGACCTTTAGTCTTCATTGATCATGATATAAAAGGTTGAATAATAACTAACTGAGAGGAAAAGAAAGAGAAAGGATTCAGTGAAGTGTCCACTTGAATTACTATGATGGAAAGAGCCCCTTTCATTTACTTGCTGAAGTTTCTTTTGTATGTTGCTCAATTGGAGGTGCCCTAATGATTGTAATTTCTTCTTGATGATTTGTCTTGGTTACTTTACTCAAGGCATTCTTTAATCACTGCTCAATGTACTCCCTCATGGGGGGAACCATTATCTCATGCTTAATATTGGTATCTAACAACTCATTTTCCATATCTTTAAAATCAAAACCTAACCAATGAATTGTATCTCCAATATCTTCATTTTTGTTTACACAATGAATTAGCCATTTCTCAACTTCTTCCTCCGAAAATTTAGTTAGGTTGTCGAGTTCACTGGCCCATGATGTTTTAAGTGCCTTTATTTGTTCTTGTAGTTGATCCTTTGAAGGTAATATTGAGTTTATAATCAAATTTGGGCCCTCCAATTCTTTAGTTAAGTCAACACGATTAAGAAACAAATCACTTCTTTTTGAATTTATAGTGTCACACTCAACAAATATTTCTCGTAAACACTTGATCCTCCTTAGCAAACATGAATTTATTGGTTTAATTCTAACCTTGTAAGGAATATATTTTTCCCTCTTATGGACATCATTGATACTTGATATCTTGGCAAAAAATATGTCGACAACTTCTTTGTAAAAATTCTCATCATTCTCTAAATCTTTTTGGAAATATTCCTTGAAATTTAAAATCCTTGTAGAGAGGGTAGTTGAACTAGTTGCTAGTTCCCAAATGTCAAAGATTAAATTGATCCTCTTTTTAATGTTATCTCCCACATATTTCTAATAGTTGTCAACATAATTGAAACACCTTTTAATATTGAACTTGATTCAGGTATATCCTCCAACACATTAAGTGGTCTAATTGTAGAATTAGGTTCGATAAACAAAGTCCGGGGAAACAAAGCATCCACTAAATATTTTATCCATTTCTTTAGAACCAGGTTCTCCTTTTCTTGTTCATCAATGGATTATTTCATGGCATCCCCTGTGGCTTGATGGAATTGTAAAACCTTATAAGGTTTTACTCCTGTCATGCCTATCTCTAAGCTCCATTTTCAACAACTTTTTTTATTTTTTAAATTTACCTTCTCAATTTGTAATTTTTTTAATTTTTAAATAATGAAACATGGTGGAGAGTGATTTATTCTTCTTCAAAAACCAATGGCTCTTCACAAGATGATTTCTTTTCCATTGTAATACTTTCAATAATTTGTTACTCAACCCAATTTGGCTCTCCAATTTCAACATCAACTTCCATGACTTCACATTCTCGTACTTCCTGACTTGCTTTTTCAGCAAAATCTCTTTCCCTTTTTATAATTACTGGGACTTTATGTTACTTTTTAAGACCCTTTTTAGGAGGTTTTTTTCACCTCCATCATTAGAGTTCCCATTGATAGACTTCCTTTGTTCTTGGTTTTTTTCCATGAGCTTTGCTCCATGTCAAAGAAATTTTCTAAGAAATGTTTGGTGAGAAAAGGTTACCACTTGATATGGTTCACCCTTTTTGTCAATATTGGTCATTCGTGGTAACTAGGGTATCAATGCCATCCTTGTGCTTTTGAGGAAAACCCTCTCGAGGGTTTTGGTTATCCCCTCCTCCTTCATCCATTTGAGTTGACTTAGTAAAAGACTAGCCATATCTGACTGTGAACATGTGTGCAAGAGAACAAGCCATTAGGGTCAAAGCCCTAGAATTCATGAGTTTTTCTTAATTTAAAATGATCAAAATAAATAGTGAATTCATACAAATGGAAGATGTTTTTGACATTAATTTCTCCAATTTTCAAAGGAAGTGGTATAGATTGTTTTTTTTTTTCATTTCTCATTAAAGAAATGTTACCAATATTTATACTATCTGCATACTTCGATTGTGAAGAATTTATCATAGACATAAAAATGGAGTAAATATGGTTTTCCTTGAAAACTGTATAGTCTGACATAACTGAAATTGTCTGGATTCTCAAAAAATCCCTATCCCACCAGAAAGGTTGAAGCTTCCATTAATAGTCTTGGTGTAGTGGGACCATGAATCATATTTTTAAAGGTGGACAAGAAACCACTTTGTACTTCATAAAAGTGGTACGAATCCTTATGCCTCCAAAGTGCGAGATACAAGAACTGTGTTGGATTCTTATTGTAGCCCAAATTTCTTGTTTGTGGTAGATCTTCAAATACACGACAATAGGCTATAGCATAAATTAAATAAGAAGTCATATGAAACTTCTTTATTTTTCAAAAGTTTCCCAATTGAAAGGAAAATTCATTCAAAAGAATGTGATCCCAATCAAACATGGCACCTTCGTGAAAATAGTGATGTAGAATATACAAAAAATATCTTGGAATTGCATTCGTGGACTCTTGTCCTATGATTCTAGCAAACAACCATGCAAACTCCTTTTATGGGTACTTGAGTGAACATACCTCTATTTGAGAACATTTCACATAATCATTTAATGGCTCTATGAGAAATTTATCCAAGAGGTTTTCTCCTCCATTGTGGGCCTTTAGAAAGGCGTCAGATTCAGAACCTTTAAAAGTCATATTGGGTTCTAGAAGTCTAACATTTTTTTCTGAAAATTGTGGGCACAAGAGAGACTAGTGTACTTCCCTATAACTAAATTATTCTCTTCTGACTATTGAATTTGTCTACACACTAGAGAACCGATTCTTTGAATTCAAACACCTTTACCATATACCCTGCTAGTGCAATTCCGAAAGTACAGAGTTTGTTTGAGTTTATTTCTTGAGGCGAAATCATCGAATACCACTTGAAAGATTCAGAGCATTGGAATTTACAGTCTTCTCATCCCAAAGTGTTGATGGTATATCCACAATGTAGCTCCTTTTTCTTATACAACATACTTTGAAAAGATTATTTTAGTGAATAAGTGGCAATTTTGTCGAAGTAATACCCTTTACAATGAGGATTTAATACATTCCTAAATTCACCACATATTACCTTGATATCATATGCCATAAAAATTGATTCATAAATGTTAATTACATGATTTGATTTGGATTTAAAGCAGATCTTTTATGAGAATCACGTCACATAATAATGGTATTAATTCATACATGTGATAGTTGATGTGGCTGTAAGATATTAAATGTTCTTGGGAAAGGTGATCATGTTTCATGATTAATGAAAATGGTTAAGTATAGAAAGTTAAAAATGAGTGATGTGAGGGTATTTTTGGATATCGTTGTGGAATTGTGGGATTACAGGATGCAGGAAAGAAAGGGGAAGATGAGGGGGAAGCTCCCACATCTGCATTCATGAAATAAAATAAGTGTGAGAAGGATGGTCGATTTTTTGTAATGTAGAATTAGTGAGTTCATTTTGGAGGTTTTGGGTTTGCGGGATTGTAGGTCTTAGGGATGATTTTCACTTCCACAATAGGCCTCTCGCAAATGAATAAATGGATAATTATTGTCTTACATGGTGATAGAAAGTGGAAAAGTGACTAAGTATGAGAACTTATGGGCTTGCGGGATTACGAACATGATATGGTAATAGAAGGTCTTCTTGCAACTTGCATTTAAAAAAAAAATGACTAAGTGTGGGATGTATAGAATGAGAAAGTATGACCAAGGTGCTTGAACATTGATCATCGAATAATGATCAACAATGCGTAAGGAGTCAAAAGAACCTTAACAAGCTCAAATCAAGGCATGAAATTGTCTCTATTGTGAAACATCTCCCTCAACAAGTTGAATGACCCACTCAAAGGCCTCAATGACCTCCTCCAAATGTGTAAACGAGTGGTAAAAAATTTAGCAATAATCTTCATGCAACATATTTTAAAATTTTTGGACTTAATTTCTATTATGACCACATTTCATAAGTCCCATGGGAATTCTACATCCAATGACATTGATTTGGTGGAATTCTAGGCATCATGTCAAAAAACCACTACTCACGAAGTTGGTTGCTCTAAAAAATGTGCTAAATATCCTCAAGTGGATGTTCGCATCAAAATTGAGATAGACATGGTCAACATATAATAGATTCCGTCATTTAGGGAGTTTGACCTCATAAAAATAATAGAATATGTCCTCAAAATTTTCCATGCATCCCTCATGAATCTCCCCAAATCAAGTAAAGTAATCTCAACTACCAAGTCATCCTCCTCAAAAGCAAGAAGGAAACCCATGTGTGGCCTCTAAGAGTGCACAACTTAGTCAAAAATCTTGGAATAAGGTGTGAAAATGCCTCCAAAGTGAAACATTCCCCTCCAAATGTGGAACAACCTTCTAAAAGACCCCACCGTCCTCCTCCAAAGGTGAAAATGGTTAGTAGAAGAGTCCTCCAAGGGGTCGGTCCTAAAATCAAGTGAAAAGATTCCCAAAAAATAATGAAAGAGGAGAGTGTTCAAGGTTCTAAGATTTGGCATAGAAGACCCATGTATGTAGAAATATCCCCAAAATGCCTCGGACAATGTGACTAGTGCCTTAGGATCTGTGAACTACCTCAAGATCTATGAAACTACCTTGGGAAATGTGAAACTACATGAGCAACTATAGAATCATATCCAAGAGTCCATGGCCAAAGTGTGACAAATACATAAGAGGGGATCCATTCTTAGGCATAAGATAAGTGTGCTCCAATAGGTATGACAACCTTTGCAACATGAGCAATGGTTTTACATGGATATAAAATGGTTTAGAGGTACTTTAAGTCATGTATCCTGATAGATCCATCCTAATATCCTTGATGATCCGAAATCGAATTCAGAAGCCTGACAGGGCATGAAAAATGCTCAAAAATGAAAGTGCTCGGAATCCGACGAAACCAACACCATTGCGTCCATATCGTCTTCCTGATTCCGGTGGTATATTTACTTTGTCAAACGGAGTTCGTATGGAGAAGATATCGCATTCTGTCCGAAAAGTCAAACAGGCAAAAATTTGCTGACGTGGCATGTCCGTATAGTGACATGTGGCATGTCCGTACATGACACATGGCAGGTCCGTATGGTGACGTGGCAGTTTCATACGATACATGTGGTAATTTTGTATGATGACATGTGGCGGCTCCAGGGAGTGACACGTGGCAGGCAGATTTGGACTTTTTGGTGCACGGCTGGACCAATCCCGAGGTGACACGTGTCACCACTGAAAGGGTGACACGTGGCACGGATGACATCAATAGCCTATGTGTTGGGTGACATCAGCAGCTGATGTGGTGACCGTATGATGACGTCAGTAGATGACGTGGCACAGATGATTGGACCGTATGGAGAGCTGGCGTGGCAGATGACGTGGGCGAATCGGCAAGCAACACGTGGCACTGTTCGAGTGAATGGTTGGGTGCCACGTGGCCCAATCAACGGATGCCACGTGGCAACCCGATTTTGGTCAATTTGGACTGTGTCAAAATTTTTTGTGTCAAGGACCGGATTCGAACCGATGACCTCCCCCTATGTCAAAGTTTTCATAAACCTCCGCTAGCCGTTAGACCAACAGTTATACATTGTAATGTGTACATGTTTAATTGTATTTAAGTGTGTTTGTGGTGTATTGCGCGGGGGTTCGGGCCGGGGCTTAGCCCCGACCCCCGGTTCCATTGTATTGCATGTGACCATGTGCACGGGGCGGGGTTTCAAATATTATGCCCGCGCGGTTTAAAGTTATGGTTACAATGGTTGTTTGCGCGCGGTTATGGGTTATAAGTGCGGGCGGTTATATGTATAGCCTGTGGTCCCGTGAATACACCAATGTAACCAGGAGTTAGTGCGCGGGCTAGGGGCCAACGCTTAGCCCTTTGGGCTAGCGCCTGGCCCTATTAAAGCCATGTGACCTTATAAAAGGTGCGCGCGCCATGGTTTGGGGGATGCGCCCTATTACAACCATATTATAGTTAATAAAGTGGGTTTTTCTAACCACTTTTGAGTTTTTTAACTATTATTAACTCATTTTTAATGTAATTGGGAGTTATTGGGTGGTTTTTGAGCCTAACTTCTTGGAGGAAGTTGGAGATGGGAAACTACCTTCCCAACTATTTAACCAAGGCCATTTTGCGGCCAAGGGGACAACTTTTGAGAGCATTCAGAGCAGAGATGCTGAGGAGAAGCCAAGTCAAATCCAGTTGGAGGCATGGAAGTCATTGAGGAGGAGATGCTGTCGGACCATTTATGAGATCTCCGAACTTCCGTTTCACGTGCCATTTTTTGTGCATGGTTCTAGAGATCTGGGCGAACATGACCAGATCAGTCTTGTAGCCATTCGGCATGACAATGATGTACTATTGATCTTTCGAACATAAATAAAGAAGCCTCCCCCATAGAGAAAAGGCCCGGAGACGTAGGCAAAGTTGAGCCGAACTCCGTTATCAACCTGTGTATTATGGTTTGCTGTCTTTCATTGCATTTCAGATCTGCATATATTTATATGGCTGTATAATTCCTTTTCTTTTCTCGTTCTTTCGCTAAG
>JZKD02S1547415.1:0-10426 GCA_000966675.3 Picea glauca
CATGATGTTGTGGCATTTTGATCACAATGTGAGTGAGTTTTTTCTTCTAATCAATTAATGAATTGTTTCTTCTAATATTTGAATTATTGAGCATTTTGACAAATAATAATATCAGTGAGTTTTTAATGAATTGTTTCTTCTAATATTTATATTGAAAAAGATTTTCTTAGCATTGAAATCAACAATATTAGAGAGTTTTTTCATCTAATCAATTAATAAATTATTTCTTCTAATATTTATATTATTGAAAAAGATTTTCTTAGCATTGAAATGATAGATGAAAGAGATTTTTTTAACATTGAAATCATAGAAGAGGAGTTTAAAGGCACTATTCAAATGAAGAATGGAAAGTCTCCATATATGGTTGGGATTTTTTTTTATTTTTTTTAACAAAATGTGAAAAGTGGTTTGCAAAGATATGTTACATGCTTGACGAGAGAGGTATATGTATGAGTAAAATGGGATAGTTGTGCAATCAAGACTTAATAAAGTTAATACTTCAATGAAGGACACCATTGGGTTGTGGCACTTAATCACTTTTAATGTTTCATATAAGATTTCATTTAAGTTTCCCTCTTAGAATCAAAGACTGGCAATGTTTATGGTTAGTTTTGAACATATATGATTATTCGAGGGAAATATATTTTGGATACAATTTTGACAGTGTGATATAGTGTTACATGAGAAAAAAAAGTCTGATCAATAGGGTTTAGGGATTGGTCTATCATCACTATTATGTTTTCCTAGTTGGCATTTTGATAGCAATTTGTGTACATGGTTAATGCATTTTTTCTAATATATTCACATTTGTTTATGTTAATAGAGTGTTTTGAAATAATAATATGTTGCATAAATCAATTCAACAAGGTTTTCATTTAGCTCCATATTTTTATGTACTCAGCCTTGGGTCACCTTTTTTATGGCGTTGGAATCTAGGAGTAGATAATGAATTTTTTGATTCTAGGGGGAGGTTACATGATTAATAATAACATAGTGGATAACTACTTACTTTCCATCCAACTTTCTTAGAGCCTTATTGAAAAATTAATGGAATTCTTAAAGTTTTTTTTCACAACAGTTATTTTTTTTACCAGTTGGTTACACCAGTTTGAGGCCACTCCGTAGGAAACCAACCAATGAAAATATCTAGGGGAATTTATTAGTGATGAGAAGACCATTTTTGGATGATTAGTATTGAGAAGAAACATCCTTGGTTAACTTTTCCTTGGTGGCATATAAGGTATGGTAACATTGTGTCATACTTAGGAATTTCATTTGGTATGAATATCTACCTTTCAAGTATGTGTGAATGGTGTTTTTTAAATCTATAAAAGAAAATCTAGAGCCAATGGTAAGGAGATCTACCTTTTGTTGGAAAATTGATAGTTCATAACAAGGTTATGCAAGGTTTGCATATTTATTATGTTTCCTTTTTGGTTCCCTTTGCCTTCTTATTTTGTACACTTAAAGAATTTGTTAAGGAGTTTCATTTGGCCTAAGTTTGGGGGTGCTACAAAAATTTCATTAGTCTAGTCGGAAATTTATGTTTTCTTCAAGGATCAAAGGGGATTAGGGTTGATTGATATCAAATTGCATTGAGCAATGTTTTCAATTGAATGGATTGTGCATTGTTTATTTGGATATGAACCTTGGAAATGTTTGTTGCAATTCAAGATCACATCTAGTCAACGTTTGCATAAACTAGGAGGGTATTTTCTTATTATCAATGTCATTATGACTCCACGATATTTTAAAAGTGTTGCTTCCCTTGTAATGTGAAGAATATGGAAGGTTTGGAAGAGAGTTTTTTATTCTTTATTGGTCATTTTTTATTTAATATAGTAAACAATTTTTTTAAAAATGGTAACAATGCAATGGTTTGTAAATGATACTCCTTTAATGTTACTAAAGGGTTGGTTTACTAAGAAGGAGTGATTTTGGTTCTAAATAATCCATATATAGGGCAAAAGCGGCGGGAAAGGAAGGAGCAATGGAGAAGGTAGCACAAAACAATTTTTTTGAAATGTAGACTTGAAGGTAACTCAATAGCATTTGATATATTCCTATCAGTGTACAACAACGTTGTGGTTCTGTTAGTGCAAGTAATGGGTTTGGTGAAAAAACTATCATAATTTTGTAAGACCAAAATTTTGTACTACGTAATTTTTTTAGGCTCAATGAAGCAAATATATTTGCAAGGAAGGAAAGAAGAGTTCATGTATTTCTTTCCAATTGTATATCCCCTCCAATTATAGAATGGTCCCTTTCTTAAAATGATCGACTTTAGATTCTAGAAGCATGGGAGGTGTATACGGTAAATGTCCTTGTTTTTTCAAGTAGAGATTGACCCTACTAGGCACATGTCCTCTCATCTGTGATGCAAAGATGATAGAATACCTTGCAACATAACCCTAGGTAAGCCACAATGATGGGTATAACACAATGCTAGAACATAAAATAGACAAGATCAATCAAATAAACAACCACGATTTACTATTAGAAGTGTACTCAACACAAGAAGTAGATAATTCAGCACACATTTTCAATAGGTAAACTGATCAATCAAATAAACAACCACGATTTACTATTAGAAGTGTACTCAACAGAAGAAGTAGATAATTCAGTACACATTTTCAATAGGTAAACTAATCAATCGAAGTTTCAATAGTTTTTACTCATTTGGAATAAATTCATTTCATAAACTAAAATTCAAAGCATCATCCACACCAACTTGAATTGTTAACAATGAATCTAATACCTTACACCATGCTCTTGAGCCTCCAAATTTTGACTTTAAGCTTCCTTTAGAACCCCATATATAAAATGGATGCAGGAAAACTTTTATAGACTTTGAAACACTTGGAGTTCATTGATCATAGTTTACCATGTAAACTAAGTTCACATCATCACTAAATAATGATAGTTGACCATGTCCACTAGGTCCAAATCATCACTAATTATCAAAAATCATATGTAATCTAACTAACAATGTCTTGAAATTATGCATGGGTCTTTATGTTGTGGTTCCTTTTGCTTTTTTTTAAATACTAGGAACTACCACTAGAATCCAATAAAGTGGAAAACTAGAATGGAAATTGGATGATGTAGGATTGGTAGCTACCCAAGGACGCTCCTACTTCAAAGTCCCTTCATGAATTGAATGTGAACATCCTACTTACAAGGTTGGTAAATAAAGAATCAAATATTTCCTTCCAAATTAGTGAATCTTTTTTGGTATTTCTTTCAAACTCCTTTTACTTCAGTGAATAAAAATTCTCAAACATGTTTTTCATTGATGGTTCTACCTCAATCTATTTGGTTTTAATTTGATCTTTGATGGTATCTTCTCTACTTTATTATCTTCTCATAATCTTTAGAAAAATACTCACTCATACTATCAACACAATTTTCTAAATGTTTGTGAGTATTTATCCTCCTTTCTTATTTTTATTGTATACTTCATGTGGAAGTTGATTCTCCCTCAAATGTTCCCTCGTCTAAGTGTTTTATTCCTCCGTTGACACTTCTATCTTGATTTCTTCTTTCAAACTACAAGGTTTTATATCACTTTCTAACTACTCATGTATGGTTTCATATGAATTATAGGGCCTTCGCTTTGGTTGTCTTCTTCAAGAAAATTCATCAACTTTGTGTTTCCTTCACTCAACTCCTTCATTTCTCTCATATTTATTGGTTCCACATGCCATTCTTCAACACATCAAATTGGTTTTTTCAAGGGTTCTTTATTAAACCACAAAATTACCTTGTTTTCCTTCTCCCCATCCTTCGTGGGAAGAACCTTGAATTTTTTTTCCTTCCTTCTCAAATTGGTAAGTGTTCCAAGTTTTTCCATCATTTAACACATCCCAACTAGGTCATGACCTTTCCAACAAGATATCGCAAGGATCCATCGGTATCACATCACACAAAATTCCTCATTGTAACCTATGTATGTCCCTTTTATAACCAAGAAACATGGTAGGAATTGGGTTGTGGCATAATTTTCATATTTAACTTTTAAATGACCTCCGTAGAAACTAAAATTTATGTACTAGCTCCATTTCTAATAAGGTTGTAACACTTGCCTCATTTTTCACAATTGGTTAATAAGATAGTCTTCCTTTGCTTGGGGTCCTTCTCAAGTTATTTGTTCCACTGCAGCAATATTATTTGAATTGTAAGGTTCTCTCATTGTCCCTATTGTACTTCAAATATGTGTCAGGTCTTCAACGACATATTATTATGCCTATAAAACATATTTATATCTCCCACCACTCAAGGTATTTAGGCATTCATACGCCCAATGCCCTTGTGCTCCACACTTGACATGAGTGCCATTAATTATTTTTCCTCTACCTATGCCTCTTCCAAATCTTCTTCCTCTTTCATCATGGTTTCCTTTTCTAGTGTTGTTGTCACTAGCTTTTTCATTCTTCTTCTCATTTCAATGCTCCTTTTCAATAGTTTGGTTTTCTTTCCTCTCAAGGTCTATCATCTCCTTGTTAATTTTTCTTCAACGACAATGCATGCTAATATGCCTATGATATTGATTGAAACTTATCATAAAAATATCATTTTGAATGGAAGACCTCAACCCATTCACAAATCTTGCAACCAATTTGGTACTCTCTTCGTTTTGCACCAACTGTATAGATAATTTATAAAATTCTTTTGAGTACCCTTTGAATGACATCTCCCTTTGTTTTAAATCTTGTAACATACATAATAAATTCAATTCAAAATGATAGGGAAACAAATTATTTGTCAACTTGGAGACCGTTATTCTCCAATTTTTTATCTTCTCTTTTCCTTGTGCCTGTCGATTTCACTATAGCACATCCTACCATCATGAAGCATGTCCCTTCATAATCATACATGTAGTGTGCACTCTTTCAGGGTCTTATATTCATTCAAACTCTTATAATTCCTCCATCTCACTTATCCAACCAATCAACTCATTCAGGTTTAGGTTTCTTGAATATGTTGAGTCCTCTTTTCAAACATGAAATAGCTTTTATTGTCCTATATTCAAGTTTTTTATCTCCTTCTAGTATATTACTAATTATCCTTTCACTACTTCACCACTATTCTCATCATTGTGATAATCTAAGGTTATTGTTATTACCCTTCTTTGAGAAGCATCCACAACATCTAACCTTGTGGGTATGGATCTCAACATCTTTCTAATGTCCTCGTTCCATCTACCTCTCAGCACCAATTCACATCCATTCCTATGTATGTTATGCTCCTCTCTAACCCAAGACTCTGTTTGTAGATTTAGACATCCTCTACCTAGCGCCAATGTTGATGCTACCTCACTCCCTTGACAACTCCACCCCAATTATCTCCTTTGTTGGAATTGTCCTCACTACATGTTCTTACTACTCTAAAACCAATTGACTAGAGGTGATAAAACACCCTGCAATAAAGCTCGTCGAGAAGCAATACCACTAGATACAATGCAACCACAAAACACACAACCACCGATATCAATAGAGTAAACAACCACAAATTTACCATTAGGAGTTTACTCAACACAATAGGGAGATAATTCAATACATAATTTGACAAGTAGACAAATAAATCACAATTTCAAAAGTTTTCACTCCACTAAAATAAATTCATTTCATAAACTAAACCACATAGCATTGTTTTAAACATCAATCAACATAATATAACTTCAATACATCATAGCACAATCTTGCAATGGTGCTCTACATGATCAGCCAGAGTTACTAACAACAAAAGTAAGGCCCTGCAACCTATTCCTAATCCTCCAAACTATGTCTTCAAGCTATCATTGGACCCAATATATCAAATTGATGTACACAACCTTTTATGGGCCCTTAACCACTTGGGTTTGTTGACCATAATTAATCATGTTAATTGGGTTCGCATCATCACTAGTTGATCATAGTTGACCATATGAACTCAATGTGCATTGAATACCATGTGGAATCTAACTAAGAACCTCCTAAACTTATACCTCATTGCAATCCATTTCCCCTTTTAAATATTTAGAATTATTACCAAAATTTAACAAAATAAAACATTAAAATAAAAATATTTTTGAATGATATAGCATTTCTAACTATTAAAAAATACAATTACCTGAATCCCATTCAAAGACATTGCACTTCACTTCATACAATTATTCATTAAAATATTATAATATATTTTAACCATATGACATTGCCAACTATTAAAAAATACAATTACCCCAATCTCATTTAAAGACATTATACTTCACTTCATACAAATTTTCGAGTATGAGTGAGATGTGTAATTCCTTTAATGCTTAACATGGAATTGACAAGTGGCATTTAAAAATAAATAAATAAATAAATTCAATGTTGGGCATAAATAAAATATTTCAATCTCCACCTTAACTAAAATATTTCAATATAAACTTGATCTCTCCCTTTAGCAATTGAAAGTAAAAAACAAATTATGGTTAAAACATTTTAATGGTGTGTCACTCAATATGAGGGAAATGTGTCATTGCATCGAGAGTAACTAGGTGCTCTATCACCCAATATGGGGGATGTAATACCTTGGGAGCTTAGCTTGAGTGTGTGCACTTCCACCATGGTCTGAATTGGGTAGGTAGGAATGCATGGTGCGAATGAGGAGACAAAACTCTTCATATAGGGGAGATTTGGGGTTCCTTGAACGCACGACGTGCCAAGGGATGACTCCAGCTATATTCCTTGCGACACAAGTCAAGAGACAAACAATTTGACGAAGAGTTGGGGGCAAAACTTGGGTACTCCATCAACGAAGGAAAATAAACTAAGGCATGCAGGGTACAATTAGGAGAGTCGACTCGACTCATCTAAGGGGCACACACACCCAAGAGGATGAGTCAATTTGATAGATGGGGTGCATTGGCATAAGGGGTGCAGCAAGGAAGTTGGTTGCGTTGGTCCCAAGGGGCACAATGATTGACGAGTGCATGGATTCATTTGGTAAATCGAGTCCACGAAGGGGCATGATGATTCGTTTGGACATGGGTTCGCGAAGGGGTGCAACAATTCATTTGGACATGGGTTCGTGAAGGGGTAAAACACTCCCAAAGGACACAACGATTCATGATGGTGACCTTTGGAGAACCTATAAGAGAACAAGGGCACACAACCAAGGAAGGCAAGTTATGGCAAGACAAGGATAGCAAGAGAGCTCTGTGATTATGAGGTAGACAAAGAGGGTGAGATCCCTCAAGGAGCCAAGTTGCTCCACATGGGAGGACGTGTGTTTCCTTGAGGAGGATTCAGTGGACAAAGTTGGGTGAACTTCTCTTTGGCATATGTTGACTAAGTCTGGAAACACATGTCTATTCGAAGCATGTGTGAGGCAAAATTGAAATCTATGAATTCTGCAGAAATGAAGAGAGAGAGTCTGCAGAAATGAAGAGACAACAAGTCTGCGGTTGGAGGCATGTC
This sequence comes from Picea glauca, assembly GCA_000966675.3. Lineage (NCBI taxonomy): Eukaryota > Viridiplantae > Streptophyta > Pinopsida > Pinales > Pinaceae > Picea > Picea glauca. Next base: position 7,443 of record JZKD02S1547415.1, read on the forward strand.
TAAGGTGCACCGTAGGTGGCTGCGGCAATGGTTGTGATGGAGAGTCTTGGTGACGATGTGTGTATGAGTGCCTTGGTGAGGTGAGGCAAGTCATTTGACTCTGCCCTATTGTAAACCAAGTCGGTAGTGCTCTGTTGTAATTGTTTCGCAATAACAAATACTTAGTCGGGTGTTAGGCACGATTTGTGCCACTTGAACTATATCTGTGTTTTTTTTTCGTTTGTTCCATAGTTCTCTTGGTTTCTCATGGATGTATACTTAAAAATGACTAAGTGTTAAAGTAGTTTACAAATGTCTAAGTATAAAAGAGATGCACTAGAGTAGGAGTGTGACTCGTCGATAGACTAGAATGGAGTATGGGTATGCTCTAGGTGAAGAGGTGTAGTCTGGATGAAGTAACCTTGGTGTTTCCAAGCAGCCAAGCGAGAAACGTCATGGTGCCACATGTCCTCAATAGGTGCACTAGCAAAAGATTCGGCTATGCACACTGTGGGAACATTACAAATGGTATCAAAACAAACTTTGAAGGTTGTTTGTTGCGAAGGAAGTTTAGTGGGAACATTCACAAACTTGGTGAATGGTTTGGTGCAATGAACTTGTTCATCACATACTTTGCATCAGACTTATGATGAGGGTTTGGTTGACAGTGTGATGGGAAGGTTGAGTTGGGTGCAGACCGAGAGTAGAGTTTGTGTTGATGATTGCAGCTATGTGAGACACTCTCCATCTTACAAACCTGTAAGATGTTGACCATTGTAGCTATGTGAGACTTTCTCTAGCTTAGAAACCTGAGAAAAATCCCCTAAGAAGGGTATGTGGTTCCTATCTAAGACAGAGTTGGAACGTAGAGATGACCTCCTCCATTCAGAGATTTGAGAAGAACTCCAGATGATTATCCCATGGGAAAGGTGATCCATTGATTTGGATGTGCCTTTGGCTGAGCACAAGGTGAACGTGTGAAATCCCAAAGTGATGGGTGCATCATCATGATAACAGAAATGAAGATGATGTATTAGCCTCCTCTTAGCATAAGAGTTGACGATAAACTCCAGATGACTCTCCTGTGTAATGCAATGGGAAAGAAGATCTATTGAGTGGATGTGCATGTGGACGAGCACAGGTGAACGTGTGAAGAAGTGGTTCTTCTGTGTAATGCAGTGAGCCAGAGATATGGACATCCCTAGGGTTGTGCCCCTAGTGGATGAGCACTAGCGGGTGCATCCTATCCCTTGCTATATTGTTCAAGAGTCAGGCCTGCCTGTAATCCTAATTGTAATGTAAAGGGTACAGGTCNTTTCTCTTGAAGAATATAGCAGAGGATTTTGTTGGGTTTTCTTGCCTTATTGAGAAGGGTTTCCTAGGATACTTCTTATGTTCTTGTGCACAGTGTTTCTTCTTGTGATCTTGGTTGCTGCAACATTATTGTTTATGGTTAAGACAAATACAAAATTGGAATGAACTACATGCTTAACCTAGCTTATTGAAAAATCAATAGTTTTTGGTAAGACGAAGCACTTGGACAGGGTGAGTGATCGCAAAAATCATCACAAAGTTCATCGCAGAACTTGTCGCAGACTTGATCGTAGAGGAAAACTTGGTTGGTTTGATTTGTGATGGAAGTCGGTGCTGAAACTTGTTTTGCACACCTTGGAGAGACCAAGTGCAAAGTTCGTTGGGTGAACCAAGCACTTGGGCAAGGCAGATGAACACAGGACTCATCGCACGACTTGTTGCAAAGATAATCGCATAGGTGAACAGTGAAGCGAAATGCAGAGGGCGATCACAAAAGTGATTGCAAAGGAAGTAATTATGGGTTGCAGCAAGGTGAAGCACTTGGGTACGTTGGATGACCTGGGGAAATCTAGAGCAATTTCGCAGAAAGCAGTTGGCTGGGAAGGTTTCCATCATGGTGTCTTTGTGTCATGCATCGTTGAGAACACCAGTTGATTTGAGTTGGTTTGTTGGGATTGCAACCTTTGAACGAGGTAGCTCTTGGTAGAGTTACGGTAGTCGCTTAATAGTAGTATGACTTGACAGTCAGGTAGTGGATGCTTGGTACCTTGAAGAGAAAGTAGTCAAGGTGCAAAGAGGAAAGACATTGAAGATGAGTTCGTTCAATTGCATGCGAAGCTTGGGACATAGATGGATTTTGGAAGTTAACAGATGGACTCATCCTTGTATCGCAACAAAGGTCTTGCATATTTTTGGAGCTATGGATGATGATCGAGGAGGGTTCATGTAGAGAGTCGATTTCTTGGGCAAGTGAAGGTCCAAGAAAACAAACTTAGAACATGGTTGCAACGAAGTATGTCATTGAGAAAGGTATGGTTGGGTTGAGTTCGTGCATTTTCCAAGTGTTGTAGCGAGTTCTTTGAAGGGAAGTCAGATGACTTCGTGGTTCAAGTGCATTATGTTTCTGTGGTGAAAATTGACAAACTTGAGGGTGACTCAAGTGGTGTAGATTCAAAGAAGTCTTTTGCTGAAATAATGTAACTGCGAAGAGCATTCTTATTATTATTGTTATTTTATTATTGGGATTAATCCCCATTTTGGATTAGTCATGTCGGTAATTGTATAAGGACCAAATCCCCTTTTGTGGATTGGTCATCGGACAATTATAAATGGAAGAATAAGAAGTTGGACCCAACAGTTATTATTGAAGACCCATAATTAATTAAAGGTGGGTTTAGCCACTCAGAGTGAGAGGTCGGCCCTGCTAGTGGTGACCTTTCACACGTGCCAGTCTTGTATAAATAAGAGGCTAGCGCCTCACTTCAAAAACACAACTCACTTGCTCAGTTTGACAGACAAGTTCTGATCTGTTGCCGGCAAAGGAGAGAGGGAGAAGAGTGGCGCATCTTTTGGAGATGACTATATGTATTGGTTTGAGTTATCTCTTGACATTGTATTGGCAATTTATGATAAGGAAGTTTTTGTTGGGTTTTCTTCCCCTAGAGGGTTTCCCAGGATAAATGTTGTGTCTC
>JZKD02S1547437.1:22680-48279 GCA_000966675.3 Picea glauca
CAGTGATAACAATCAACATCATAATATCTAATCATTTGTACATATGTCACATCAACAACATTCAAACCCTAACAGTCCACTCTCTGACTCGATCCGGAGTCCATGGAGTTTCATCAATGCCTTGGCATCCTCAAATGTCTAGATTCTTGCACACTCAGGAGAACCCAGTCAATAACACTTATCGATGTAAATACAAAAAAAATAACATATCATCAAATCCACCATATCTCATAATCATAATCAAAACAACCAATCGTATAAAGAACTAGATCACTTGCACACAAGTGTCCTCAAAGAATAAGTCTTTTTAGTGCATGCAAGAGCGGGATGTTACATACACCCCCTCTTGTTTTAAACTTCGTCTCGAAGTTTCACAGTATGTAAGTGCCGAAATAAAGTGTATCACAATTTCATAGGTCTAGCTATCAAACAAAAATGGAAACTATTGACGCATATCATATGCGTCTTCCCAGGTCGTCGAGTTCAGACTATAGTTGTCCCACTGGACCTTGACCTAATCTATTGTTCGACATTGTAGTTGTCAAATGCGATGGTCCAGGATGCAGATTCTCTCTATCGAGAGCGAACCCTCGTCCGATACCTGCAAGGAACTAATGTCAATAACATGTGTAGGATCACTAACTAACATAATGTCTCAAAATAGATACGTGAAAAACATCGTGTATACGCCTAAGAATCAAGCAAGGCTAGTCGATAGGCCATGGGTCCCTTCTTTTCCACAATCGCAAAGGGTCCCACAAACCTAGGAGAGAGTTTATCACCCCTTCCAAACTTGATCAAACTCTTATGCATTTTTACTCGCAAAAAGACTCGATCGCCAACTTCATAACTACGATCGACACGATGCACATTGGCATAACTCTTTTGACAATCTTGCGCTTCCTTGATACTTTGTCTTATTGTTTGCATTTGATATTCCATTTCTTGGATCGCTTCTGGTCCCACCAGGACCCTATTCTCAAGTCTATCCAAACTCAGAGGCGTCTGACACGGTCTCCCGTAAAGAAAATCGAAAGGCTCCATCTTGATGGTGCTTTGATAACTGTTGTTGTATGCAAACTCTACCAATGTAAATAAATCTTCCCAATTCTTTTGTTGGTCCATAACGTACATATGCAACATATCCTCCAATATTTGGTATGTTCTTTCGGTCTACCTATCTGTCTCCGGGTGATACACGGTACTAAAGTTAAGTTGGGTTCCCAAGGCCTCTTGGAAACTAGTCCAAAATCATCATGTAAACACCGATCCTCTATCGAATATAATCCTCTTAGGCACGTCATGCAGCCTCACAATCTCACTGATGAAAATTCTAACTATGTCAGGTGTCTGATATGTCATACGCATAGGAATAAAATGAGCACTCTTCATCAAAGTGTCGACTACCACAAAAATCGATTCGTGTCTCCTTGCTGTCATTGGAAATACATCGAAATGACCTCCCATTTCAATTCTATAATAGCATGCGGTTGTAGTAATCATGTCGGATGTCTATGTTCAACCTTCACCTGCTGACATTCTATACATTGTTCCACGTAGTTGACTATGTCTGCCTTCATTCCTTTCTAGAAGAATAAGGGTTTAAGGTCTGCCCTCATCTTCGTGACTCCAGGATGAGCCATGTATACTACTATATGAGCCTCATTTAGGATAAAACTCATCAACTCATCATTGGGCGGTACGTAAATTCGATTTTTAAATCTCAATAATCCATCGTTATCCATAGTAAATCCTTCAAATTTTGGTACCATCATTTTGTTTTGTCCAATAAAATCCTTGACCTCTTTGTACCAGTCATTGTCACACTATAAAGTTAGAATCTTTTCACGTAGATTTGTCTAAATAGGCATCACCGAAAATATTTGTGGTCTCCAACTCAACGCATCCGCCATTTTGTTCATTGTTAGTTTTATGTAAGCAATCTTGAAATCGTACTCTCTAAGCAATTCCGACCAACGTCGTTGTCGCGCGTTCAAGTCGTTTTGCGTAAAGATGTATTGTAGACCATAGTGGTCCGTTTTTAGTTGAAATTTTCATCCAATAAGGTAGTCTCCAAACTCTCAAGGCATAAACAAAGGCTAACAACTCCAAATCATGAGTCGCATAGTTCTCCTCATGCCTTCTTAACTTTCTTGAGATGTAGGCGATCACTCAGTTGTATTGCATCAAGACTCCACCTAAGCCTTCCTTGGATGAATCAGTTCATACCAAGAAGTTTGTGTCCATGTCTGGGACCTTTAGTATCAGTGTTTTCATCAACATCTCCTTGAGCCTCCGAAAGGCTTCCGCGCATTTCTCGATCCAAACAAAATTCTTGTTCTTCTTTTTCAATTTTGTAATCGGATTTGCTATCTTCGAAAAACCCTCGACGAACCGTCGATAGTATCCCACTAAATCCATGAAGCTACGCACTTAGGGGAAATTTTTCGATGCAGGCCATTCCATAATAGCCTCGACCTTTGTTGGATCCATAGGGATACCTTCGTCGGAGATGACATGCCCTAAGTAGTGAATCTTTGATTGATAAAATGAGAATTTAGACAATTTCCCATACAACTTGTTCTCTCGTAGACACTGTAGTACCATGCACAAGTGCTCGTTATGCTCCTCCATCGTCTGAGAGTAAATCAAAATATCACCAATGAATACTTGGACAAACTTGTCCAAGTATTCACGGAACACCCTGTTCATCAAACTCATAAATACCCCTGGGGCATTCGTCAGTCCAAATGGTAAAATAGTAAACTCGTAATGTCCAAACCTTGTCTTAAAGGCGATCTTAGGGATGTCATCCTCCTTGATCTATAACTGGTGATACCCTGATCTCAAATTGATCTTTGAAAACACTATCGCACCTTTCATCTGATCAAACAGATCATCAATCCTCGGCAACGGATATTGATTCTTGATCGTTTCCTTGTTCAACTGACGATAGTCAATGCAAAGTCTCCACAACCCATCTTTTTTCCGTATGAAGATAGTGCACCCCATGGTGACACACTTGGACGTATAATTCCTAGGTCTAGCAACTCCTTCAGTTGCATTTTCAACTCCTGTAACTCCAGGGTCGACATCCAATAAGGTGTTCTTTCTATTGGTTCAGTTCTCGGTTTTAGGTCAATGGTAAATTCCAATTCCCTCTCTGGCGACATCCCAGGTAACTCCTCAGGGAAGACGTCCACAAAATCTCGCACCACTGGAAGGTTTTCTAGACCTTCCGCTACTCCCTTCTCGTTTAATGCAAGGATTGCATAAACCTTACATCCCTTGCGGATGCTCTTCTGTAGTTGCAAGGAAGAGATGAACCTCAGGGAGACTCCCTAGTTTCAACCTACAATCACGCGTCTCTATCCCTCGTCATCGACCAAGATCAACTGTTTCGTCTTACAGTTGAGTATCACCTCATGTGATTCCAACCAGTCCATACCGATCACGACATCATAAGACCCTAAGATTGTGACGTACAGGTTGTCCCTTGTGACAAAATATCCCAGGTTAAGGCTACAGCTTGTAACCTTCCCTCCAACCTTTTGTTTGTCTCCCGAAGCCATTTCTACAAAGCTAAACTCATCTTGTTTGACTGCCTTTACCTTAATTATTTTTAGCGCCGCACCAGAAATGAAACTCTCTGTAGAACCTGGATATATCAAAATATACAGGGTCTAGTCAGTGATGGTACCTGATGTCTTGAGCATAGTCGACTGGTGCTCTGCCTGATGGTTATTCACCATTGCATGAATCCAATGGGCCTTGCCCAAATCTCCCATGGTAGTGGGTCTGGCTGATCTAGATGCTCTGGTCCTCTCCACTGGGCAGTCGCACTAGTAATGTGGCTCCCCATGTGTCCAACACCCTTTCTTCGGTACAGTACTCCTAGTACAAAAAATAGAAGCTAACGACCCACTGGCCTGGAACCCTGGTCTGTTCTACTGAACATGCCTAAAATGTTGTTGTTGCGGTCGATGTTGTTGTTGGTGTTGTGGTCCTCTGTAAGGAGTTTGTTGCTGAGGCACCGTTCGTCGTGGTGTAGTGTATGTGGATCCTCTCTGAGTGCCTCTAAATCTTGGTGAATGTCTAGCTGGTGTCAGATGTTGCAGCACACCAGATGACACTTGTCCCACTGGTCTCACTGGAGTTTTTCTCTGAACTCCACTGATGAGCTCCTCCTCTGCTGTGAGGGCCTTTCGGACAGCATCATGCAAGGTTTGATGCATTAGAATCCTCACCTTTGCACGAATGTTGACAGTAAGGCTGAACACAAACTTGTTGACCTTAAGCTTCTCAGTATTCAGGTGCAGAGCATACCAAAGCAGCTCCATGAAACGGGCCTCGTACTTGGGCACCATACGACCACCCTGTCGCAAGGCGTTGAACTCGTTGAACTGACGCTCAATGGATTCCTCAGATAGATACCTCTCTTGGAACCATTCCTCGAATAGTTCCTATGACACGTCTTTGACTTCCATGTTCAATTGCTGTAGGAGCGTCTTCCACCATAGAAGAGCGCTCCCCTTTAGTTGAAATACCGCCATGCGGACCTTCATGTTGGAAGTATAGTCGTGAAGTGCAAAGCACATAGCCATATTCTCCAACCATGCCTCGAAGGCTACGTCATCTGGGGCACAAAAGAACTTAGGAAATTTGACCTTCTCGAGTTTGCGGTGAATGCTACCAGTACCGACCAGAGTGCGTGGTGGACCCTCAGGAAGTGTCGATGCCCTGGCCTCATCTCTATCCAAATGACTGATCAGTGCCTCAGACGTCCTCTGAAAGGACCTCATCAACCCAACCACATCACCCACAGCTATATGTTCTTTCCTAAAACTTTCTCGTCTCCCTCGGGGTTAGACCCCTCGGGCGTGGATGCTACTGGGGGCATCACACCTCCTCCCCTAGTACCCCATCTTCTGCCTCCCCGACGTCCTCTAACAATGATTACCTGCACAAATACAAGTCAATTTAATTAGCAACATTAATACTCAAATATCTAATCAACAGAAGCCATAGTGATCCCAAGTCACGGGTCGAATTGGCTCTGATACCATATGTAATGACCCCATCGTTACAACAACATGCGACACATAACCAGTGCAATATGTATTATTTTATTTTTTATTTTTTTTTAAACAGGAAGGTAATAACGACAACAGTCAATCAACACCACTAGACGACGAACTCAATGCACGCAATTTAGGCAACAGACAAACATAACGACCTAGCATACTATCACATCAAGAAGCTGGAAGCAACATATGACATTCAATCAAACGAAAAATAGAAACGACTACCCACCCATCCTACCCTGCGAGGTTAGGACCTCCAGGACACATAAGCAACGCTCAAGCCCAGGTTCCCATCGATTTTGAACATTTAAGGTCTTAAGGATGGTGACCGTTCTGAGGAACAAGGAGGTGTCTCCATCCAACCCAACACAAGAAATACCATGCCTACTAAGCTAAGGAAACATCAATAAATCCAAACGTAACATCTTTAACAACACACTAGCTAGAACCCTCCCGACGAGTGGGAGACAATAACATTAACGTTATAAAACAAGTACAAACTTTCTTACAAAACAAAATCATCCACATCGGCAGGCACATGATCCTAAGCCAGGCTTCATATGTTCTTATCGATCAACGTGTGCAATGACCCGATCATAAGGTGTCACGTCGCCACAATGCAACAAGGAGCTAGGGACCCATGCGCAAACAAAATAATTCTAAACATTCAAACAAACATAAAATCTACGCTCCTGAAATCCAACTGGCACTGATATACATTATACGACTCTGATAGATGAAGGTGCTCTAATCAATAAAGAAAAAAGGGATGCATAGTGATTATATGTGACACATTTAAATTGACACAACGACTAGATGTAATTCAGTAGTAATTTATTGTAATAAGAACCAAATCACTGCATAAGTAGCCAACCACCATCTAAAAGTAAAGGCACCTAACCATCATCAAGCAACATTATACCTTCCATTCATTTACAATCCCCTTTACATCATTCTAAAGAATAGAGGAACTTATAATTAGTAATGGCAGGTTACAATTTTCATAAGCAGATTTTAATAACAATATCTAAGAGTTCAAGGGTTCCTTAATTAGATCCCTGTCATAAAAACAATTTAAAACTATTAAGAGAATCAACACATTAATCACGATATACAATTAAAATTGTTTCTATCCAACTGAAACTATAATGAGATGTAAATCACCACAACATAATTAAATTAATTAAAACTAATAAAATCGTTAACGCAATAATCACAATATACCATTAAACTGTTGCGGTACAGTTGGAACTATTATGAGATGTAAATCACAAAAACATAATTAATTTAATTAAAACTATTAAAAATGTTAACGCCATCATAACAATGATATAGTTGTCAGTGGGAGGATGGTAAAGAGGGTCCCACTCATTACTTGAAGTTATAATAATTGCATCAGAGTCAGTTCCTATTCTAGCTTCTTTATGGACGGATCTTATAGTCATAGTGTTGTTTCAAGGTTAATTTGAGGGTTAATTCCTCTTTTTGTACTCTGTAACTTTTTGTCTTTTGTGAGTTGAAATCTTTCTTTTGGATTACTTTTATGAACGCTAATAAAAAGATATGTTTGCTGCTATCATATAGCTCATTTTTTTTTTCCTATGTCAAAGGACAGTTGTAAGAAAACTACATATATTTTTTAATATAAAGATAATTTCCCATGGAATCATATCTCTGTCAGAGGTTCTAACCACAAATTAATTAAAATCTCCTTGTGATATTCAGAATCTCTGTAGTTAATTACTATCTCTTAGTATTTACTAAATCGCTTGTATTTATTCAAAGGAATAATAAAGGTTGGGCGCACTTAACCCAAGGATATAGGAATTAGAATCGGTTACACTTGCCAACTATCCGAAAAGGAGACTCACAAAACAAGAGAATAATTAAATAATTAAAAACATTGCAGATTAGAAGTATTAATTTTCCCAAGTAAACTCAGAGATCGTGGATGGAAAAAAAAACAAAGGAAATCTCAAAACAAGAAGACAAGGGAACCGCGGCTGACCAAAAATAAAATTTAAGGTGAAAATTTAGAAATAAACACAGTCCCAACACAAAAGTAAACAGGAAATCGAAATTCACCCCACAAGGATGTAGCCACTACCATGCTCAGAAGTCGCAAAACAAACATCAAGGGATTCACTACTAGCCCACAATTTTTTACATGCAAAAAAAGTACGCCGTTCCACTTCAATTTTTAAGCGCAAACTTAAGGCCATTAAAACGATTTTGTCAGAAGGTTTGACAAAGAGAGAAAGGGAAAAACGACTGCTTTGTTCGTGGGTTGGGTGCATCGGTAAAAGACAGGAAACAAGACGCAACAGTGCTCAGCACACGGTTGGTTGGAGAAAGCGACAAGAAGAAGTTACACAGAGTAAAATTAGTCAAGCATTATCACCAAACTTCAATTATCAATTCAATCCCAATAGAACCACCCAATGATTCATGAGAAAATTCATTGGAATTCCTGTAAACACACAACTCGAACTTGGAGAGAAACCTTCGCTGCAATCTTCTAATGAACTTCACGGGTTATCCATACACTTATACAAAAGTATGATTCTACTTGGACCATGCAATGATCTAATCAACAATTAATCAACTGATCACAAGCAAGTTTTAATTTCCAAAAATGGACACACAACTCAAATTCGTGGGATTGAACACACAACGATTGTTTTGGAACGAACGAGTAGTACCTTGCAAAGATATGCAAAGATCTGATTATCACCACACAAATCAATCAGCCATAGATTATGCTCTGTAACAAACTAACACAGAATTCAATCTTGTGAGAAAAAGAAAAAAACACAGAGTAAAATAAAATAATGGCCCAAGACCCAAAACACAGTCTTCCGTAGTAATAATACAAAAACGCAGTCATCCAAGTAATAATACAAACACAGTAATAATCCCAAACCATAACCGAAAACTACAAATAAAAATGCAGTCATCCATAGAGTGGTAAAAATGCAGTGATTAAAACGCAGATGTGCAGAGGATATCTCGGCATTTTGCACAAATCTTAAAGCAAATTCTGGCCCAACATATTGCGCTTGAGGATTTGGGTTAAATATGCCAAAATCCAAAAACTTCGAGCACCAAACACAAGACATTAGTGCTCACCCAAGGCGCTACGAGTTTAACGCTAGTTTCAACATACAAAGCTCAGAAAAAGAAATTTAATTACCTTTTTTACAATTTCACAAGGCACACTATCGCCCAGATAAAACTTCATATGCATAAACTAAACAAGTCTTTTTTATTTTAAAAACATCTACGCAAGCGAGATTTCGACATTAAAGAAATGCATGAACAAGAAATTTAGCTACTATTCAATACAAATTATGCACATGCGTACTGTAGCCAAATGCGAAGAACCGAAAGTGACTGTTCCACGCTCGTGCTCCGTCCAACTCCGACTTTTAGACCGATGAGACCTCACCGGTACCTCCCATTAAATGTTAGGGGTACTCTTCTCCCCTCTGAGCCCCCCAAGCCGCAAAGGGGCCATGCACACAATACCATAGAATGCTAGATTCCCAGCTCGCCTCACAAGGTTGAGCTACCACTCGTCACCCGAGCTAGGTATCCCAATTCCCACAAGAGAAAATTCAGTCAAGATAAAATATTGGTAGCATAACATTATGCAAGCCAAATGTGACCCATACTCTTCCTCCCCATCCTTTTTATAGAGTTTCTTAGTCATTAGTTTCTCAAACCCTCATTAGATTCCTTTTTCATGTATTTAATTAGGAAAAACCTCCCCCGTACACATGTCTCTCGATCCCCTAGTTGCACCAAAAAATCAATTTATTAATTAATTAAATTTTCCTATTTCTCTCACCCACCTAAAAGCGTTCCTAAAAACTCTCCTCGGTGTCCAATTATTCCCTTACAATTCTTAAATGACTTACACCTTACTTAATTTCTAGTTGAGTTCATAAATAGAAAGTTCCAAAGGCTAGATTCCTTTCTAAGTTAGACATTCCCCTTTTTCTTTAAGTTTCCCTTTTTCTTACTAAGTTCAGAATTAGCAGGTTTAGACAAAAACAACCAATTAACCATTTTATTAATTAAACATTTATTAAATTTTCCACTTTAATTATTAATGCTTGAATTTTCTTTACCCCCTTCTTGTTGCATGTCTAATTAGGTTTTTTTTTTTTTGTTCAAAGGTTCTACTCATACCTAGGTTTTCAAATCACTAGGCTTGGCGACAGTTCTTAAAGGAAAATTCTGTTATTAAACTTTACTTATCACATCATTGATTTTAAGGTCAACCAAGTCCTAAGGAGGCATAGTTTTCTAGGCATTAGGTTTATTACTTACCATAGTTAAAATCGTTATGTGCCCTTCAGGATGCACTACGTGATCCAAGGGTGCCACTCACCTCTTTCTGTTTTATTCGTGCGATGTGCCCTTCAAGACGCACTACGTGCTCCAAGGGTGTCACTCGCCTCTTGACTGAATTTGGTAGATGTCAAACCCCTGGAGTCAATACTCTGTCAGGTGATCTTGTGGGAGACTAAAGGTCTCTAAAGGACCCTGCCTTATTGCATGCCCCTTAGAATCATCGTGAGCGACTGTCACAGTCCGCCCTCACGACATCGTGGGTCTTCTCGAACTAGGTAATCGTTAACCTACAGTTCAAGCAACGATGGGAATGCTAGTAGGTTGTGGTAGGTCTGCTGCCACACCTCTCCCTCAATGTCTCTAGTTGTCGTGCGTGACACCTTTGCTCCAAATGTGAGTCTGGTCAGCAAGCTATCGTTAGCCTGCATCCATCAACGAAACATGTTAGTGATAAAAATCAACATCATAATATCTAATAATATGTACATATGTCACATCAACAATAGTCAAACCCTAACAGTCCACTCCCTGACTCAATTTGAAGTCCACAGAGTTTCATCGATGCCTCGACATCCTCAAACGTCCAGAGTCCTGCACACTCAGGAGAACCCAGTCAATAGCACCTGTTGATGTAAATACAACAAAAATAACATATCATCAAATCCACCATATCTTATAATCATAATCAAAACAACCAATCGTATAAAGAACCGGATCACTTGCACGCAAGTGTCCTCAAAAAATAAGTCCACTTAGTACATGCAAGCACAGGATGTTACAATATTGAATATTTTATATTATTTTAGTTGATTGAATCGAGATAAAAATAAACCTAAAATGTTAATTATTTTAGGTAATTGAATGGAGATTAAAAAAACCTAAAATATTAATTATGATAAAAAATAAATAATAATAAACATAAAAAAAATTGTAAAAACATTTAATAATATTTTATTTATCAAATTCATATTTGACTTCTTAAAATTTTTAATTATCATTATAAATAAAATTTATATTTAGCTTTTTAAAATTTTAAAAATTTAGTTATATTATAACAAAACTAATACCACTCAATTATATTTAGTCTGTTTTTTCATTTCCTTACCTTACTTACTTAATATAAGAAAGAGGGGATCTCTCTCTTTTTTAAGTCAACATGTGTCGTTCGTCTGTAAGTCGGTGAGCTGCTGGCCCCCTACTGACTACGATTCCTGGTTTTGCTGACTATGAAACCCGAAACAAATCTGAATTGAGAATATCCAGAAAGAAAAAGAAATAGGTCAAGTTATGACCCGAAGGAGCTAGAAGGAAAGGCCCTATATTCCCCTCAAATCGCTAGCTCAGGTAATTATCAGGTCCTGAAAGACTATTTCTTCTCCTCAATGAAAAAGGTCCTGTACAGAACGAAATGAATGTATCCCGGGTTAGAGGGGCTTGAGCAAAGAAACAACGAGGTCGGGGAAGGCAGGATTTTATTGACTGACCCACCAGTTTGTTGTTTGAATGTTTTAAAACATACAAATATAGTAAATTTAAATGGTCTTTTGTTAAATTCCTATATGATATATATAGGAAGATGATGGGAGACGATATGGTATATACAAATGACGTGATATGTGAGGAGTTGGTTTTTAAATTTGGAAGAATATATATATATATATATATATATGAATGAGAGAGATGTGATATGTGAGTAGTTGGTTTTGGCTTTTATATGATATATTATCTCTCAACATGATATGTTAAGTTTTTAATTTATATTATTTTGATATTAATTGTTTTTTAATATATTTATTTTATATTTTTTATTGTGTTATTTTCTATTAAATTTGATATTATTTTAGATTTAATATAATTAAAATATTAATGTTTAGTTTATATATAAAAGTTTACTTAAATATATTTGTATTTTCTATTAAATTTGATATTATTTTAGATTTTATATAATTAAAATATTAATGTTTAATATATATATAAAGGTTTAAGTAAATATATTTGTATTGATAATTGGAAATATATTTGTATTGAAAATTGGAATGGAAAAGTCTTTTGTATTAAATTTTAAAAAATTAATATTAAAAATATCAATCTATTTTTAATAATTTAAATAAATAAAAAAACTTGAGTGTAACTTTAAATTTATTTTTTCATTTTAATTATTAGAAATATATATTATTATGAATTAAAATTGTTAAAATATTTTTTTTTTTTAATACAAGGTTGTATGCTGACTTGGTTGGCTCATATTTAGGTTCTATATGACAAACCTAGTGGTTCAGTCTGCAAATTGATAAAAACCTTCATTTTTGTGAATAACCCTCTATATATATGTCTTTGACGTTATTTTTCTATAGGATAAACAATTTAGTTGTTGACGAAACTATAGAAATAGATAGAATCGGCTATGTAGATTTCAAATAATATATTTTAAAAATATTATTATTGTTTACTATTTTTAATCTATTTTTGTCTTGAGATATATCAAAATCCTAGAATACATACCTCTGTTATTTCTGCTATAACTTTTTCTCATCTTGACCATTTCTCAAATAAGTTATATGCGCAACTAGAAGAGACCGATAACTACAATTAAAAAAAAAAAAAAAATTGATCTTGTTAAGATCCTCCTAGCCTACACGAACAAAAGACGTTGTAATTTCAAGCATATGTTGACTTTGATAATTTAAAAAAAAAATATTAAAAATTTCCAAAAAATACATGGCACAATAAAAATGGGTTCTCTACAAGTATACAAGTTTCTGGAAAGAAATCTCATCGTGAAGGTACTCAACACCTACACGAAAAAAAACATATACCTTATATTTTGTGGGAAAAACAAGATACCATTGTTAGAAAAAACATATTTGGCATAGTTATTCACAATTTCTATAAATAAAAGTTGACTCCCTGATATTGTGGATTGTTTGAAATCCTAGAGAGAATAGGACAAGTAGCATACAGAGTTTCCTTACCACCTACTGTTATAGATCATAATGTATTCCATGTGTCTTTGTTAAATAAATATGTACACGATTCTAATCATGTTATTGATTGGACTGTAATAAAGGTGGAATCAAAAGGAGAATTCCAGCCCGAACCTCAATGCATCTTGGACAAGAAGGAAACAATGCTTTAGAACTGATTCATCGTGTAGGTTAAGGTGTAATGGAAGCACTTTGGAGCCAATGAAGCTACAAGGAAGCTAGAAGATGCGATGAGATTGGAATACCCATTTTTGTTTACTATATAATTGTATATACATGGTGTTTTGAACACTGAGGATTTTGTTTCTTTAAGGGGGAGGGAGATGTAATGCCCCGTATTCCCCCAAGACTGTAATTGTGTTAAGGTTACATAATTTATGTTATTGAACATGTGACTATGTATAATTTAATAAAAACATCAAATCACTAATTGAGAAGGAACAACTTTGAAAATATTTTCCATGATACATTAGAGGAAGTTGATGAAGGAGGGATTGATTGAATGGTTTTCGTGCAGAAGAAGCTAAAATGAATTAGTGAGGAAAATAGGAAGCTTGTCTAATAATCTTATGTATGCTTGCTAAGCATAACCTTACACCTTCAACGTACCAGACCTATGTAGAGCCACGTGACCAATAAAAGAAGTCATAGGGATGGATGGAACAATTAGTGACTTTGGAAATTGGCCTCTTGAAGAAGGCAAGGGACAATTAAATGACCCGAAAACAGGACTATGTCGATCTACCTCTTTAGGATAAGAACCACAGACTGCAGGTGGCGTCTGTAGGAAGAAACGATAGTCCTAAGGGGACTAGAAAGAATGAGGAAAAAGGTTGAAAAACACCACAAAAAGAGACAGGATAATTGAACAGCAAAACACCACACAAAGAAAAAAGAAGAGGAGGACGCACGTGAAGGGCGCATGCATAGACAAAGAAATGATTTAGAGAACAAGCAAAGCATGCGAGTTTTGAAACTCATGGGCTGAAAAACACAGAACACAGAGATATTCAAAAACATTAATAGAAGAGAAAGGAAAAGAAGAGATTTCCTTGAAGAAAAGAGGAAGTTTGTCTAAGTTGTTGATGATCACCATGAATAGAGAAGACCTGGATCTTGAGCTGAAGTAATAGTGGGCTACAACTTGGTGCTTACTGGACAGAAATCGACACTGATAAGGAGAGGTCATTGAGGTACTTTTTAGCAGAGAAGGGACTCCCTTGTGCAAAGGAAATCCAATTGAGAAACCCCCTGATAAACATGTAGAAACCCTGAGCTCAGTGGGAAGTGGGAAACTTATATTGTATTAGAGGGGGGAGGAGAGTAACCTTTCCAGATTATCACAAGCTTAGAACCCAACTGAGTCAACTTTCCTTGGAGGTATCATGACTTGGCACGGGGGTGGTGTATCGTAGGAAGGAACTTTACAGTAAGGCCTAAAGTTGGGAGGAAAGGCATCCTCTCTCAGTCATTTGGTGTTGGAAAATTTCCTTATCAGACAAGTGTTTAACTTAACTTTTTAAAATTGAACATTAATTATATGTATGTAAATGTCTGATACAATGGGAAATATAAATGCTTGCAAATGATTATGCGAAATCTCTGAGAAATTGGTTATGTTACCATGGAATTTAATTTATGTGTTAAATTGCGAAAATGAACAAGTGTGTATTGTTGTGTCCTCGAAGACCTTGTGGTGTTAGAGGAAATTTTGCAGGCCATGGACAAAAACATCATTCAGCTAGTGATAGGGTGTTCTATATCTCGGGAAATTCTTTGTACGAAAGGAAGGACCATGAATCCTTTGGAAAACCCCAATCTGGCGTGGAGACTTTGTAAGATCTGCAAGGGTATTTTATATTCATGAGGTTGAGAGACCATTGATCATCAAAGAGTTTTTATAGACCTTAGAATACCTAGACGAAGCTCGATTGAACCTGAAAAACGACTAAGTCCCAATCAGTGGGATAAGTAGTCAAGAAACTGTGAGATGATTCGTAAGAAATTATGACCATCGATTTTGTGGGATGAGTGAATCTTATCCCTTTGTCAACAAAGATCTATCATCAGGAATGAACGAGAGCAAGAAATTGAAAAATTTTGACAACGATAATAAAGGTCAAAGAGAGAACGACATTCGTCTATCCAGTCAATGTGATAAGGAGATATTTGCGTCGTCAATTCTACGTGCATCATTGTCGGAAACCAAACATGGGAAGAGGAAGTTTCTCCAGGGAAGTTTCAACGATGAAGTGGCACAAGAGTTGACGAGAATCGTCGATCCATGCCTAATATGAGTGTATATTTCGTCGTCGATTTCTAGAAGATCACACTTATGTTATGAAAGAAGGTGAGGATGTCATGATGAAGCGGTCTGCCAAATCAGTGATCCACATGTAAAAGTGGTGACAATTGTTACCAGAATATTAGTCGATGGGACGAGTGTGGATCCCATTGGGCAAAGAGGTTCTTTGAACCCTCGTTTTAAGTGATGGTCGCCAGATCTATGGGTCAGTGGCTATAGACCGTTGATGCCCAAGGCATCGTCATCGGATGTAGGGGGATGGTAAGTTAAATTTCACCTAAGGAGTGTTGACGATGAAATAAGCTTGATATCATTGACAACCGTCGATCTCGTCAGGGCTTAGGAGTAAAACCCGTAGGGTGTTGGTTAGGAGTGCCAAAGTCGGTGAAAAGGGTAGGAAATATAGACCATTGGTCGGTGCGGCATGATGGATTAATCTTGACTTCCAAACCGTTGCAGGTCCCCCCAATTCATTTAATGAATGTAAAATAAGGGACAAGTGTTAACTTGTGTGTAAGTTAGAATCGTTGACCCAACCAGGACTGTAGGATGAGTGCGCTGAGGACCGTTGGATGTGGAAAATGGTCGATAGGTGAATCATTGATCCAGGTGGATATTGGTGGCCACCCACCTTTTCCAACTGGCTCAAAACAATTTTCTAGCAATTTTGGTAATTCACTATTTTTAGCAGTTTTCACTTCCGGAGTCGTTTTGAGGTCGTAAATGATGTTTTTTTGGGAAAACAAGTTTGAAATATAGAATTTCCTTTAATATTGTACCTAAAATGAATATTCTCAACGATACCTTTCCAACGGGCTATCATATGCCTAAAACGGAGAATGTATGCAAAAGTTACGACCCCGGGAAGTTGATGTACAAATTTACCCAAATGGGGCCCACATGAATTTTGGCACTTCATCTCCTAGGTTTAAGTTTTTGGATTTCTAGGGTTGTTGGCATTCCTGTTTATTGTAAAAAGGCCTTCAGAGCCTCATTGTAATCATCTTCTTGTGAATGCAAGTAGCCGTCACATCTCTTCTCAGAGATATGCTGCCACCATTCTAGTGAGTCTTTCACTCTGTATTTTTACAGTCTATGTACATTTATTTCATTAATAGAAATCGTGTATTATTGTATATTTGTGTTTATGGTTGCATATCTGATACATTTATTTTATATTATTGAATATCTGTGATATCTCTGTTCATTTTTTTATTATATCTCCGCTCTCATTTCGTGTCGAAATTAGTCTGGATCAGTGGTATCAAAGCAGGCTGCCCTTGATCGTTTTTCAGTGCATGTCCCTGATGAGGTCCGAGTATATAAAGTTGGGTCTCGATCTTGTCTCTCTTGAAGACAATCACTCTCACACGCCCAAGAAACCCTCCATGGCTAAAGAAAAGAAAAAACGACGGAGTAGACGATCCTATCAATTTGTTGTTTGAACAAGCTCTCACACGACAGAGGGACGAAATGATGGAGAATTTTTCCCACATCCTTCAATGCCTCCCAATAGCATCAGGTGCATATTCATCAAGCAGCCACTTTGGAGGCACCTCGCTTTTTAAGGTATAGGTCAATTTTGATATTCCTATATTTGAAGGTGAGATAGATGCAGATGCCCTAGATAAATGGTTAAATTTGTTCGAAGGTTATTTCTCTGTTCACAATTTTTTCGACAGAGAAAAGATCATCCTCGCACTCCTTAAGGATATCCCCCATGTCAAACATTGGTGGGAAACTTACTGGGAGTAGAGTTCCACAGAAGATTCTGGAATATATGGGGCCGATCCCACTTGGGATTTTTTTGTGGATGCGGTAAAGGAACAATATTACCCTGTTGGCAACTATGAGGACCAGTACATGAGATGGACAAAACTGTGGCAAGAGAGGGTCCAAGCAGTTCCAGAGTTCACCAATACCCTCCATACCTTGCACACCAAGTTGGGTATCAAAGAATCTGAATGACATTTGGTTCTGAAATATCGTGGAGCTCTACACAGATACATCCAAATTGAAATGGATTTTATGGATATCTCATCACTCGGTGTTGCTTATCGATATATTGTTAAAATCAAGAAGAAATTTAAGCACCAAAACAAATGGGAGTTTGGGTCTGCAAATCCACAACAACCAAATTATGACAAAGACAACCCTAACAAAGAGTCTCCTGAAAACCAGTACAAGCCACAGGAAAAGAAGGGTCATGAGAAGACAAAGAAGGACACCGAAAAATGGTGTGATTTCCACAAAATCCCCTGGAACAACACTAATGAATTTCACTCAAAAAAATCATTGGTGTCTGAGATCAAAGACAAGGAGTCGAACCCTGATTCAGAATCTGATTCTGAAAATACTGGTAAAATTCAGATCATTGACGCAGACCCCACTACTATTGTCGTGACCACAATAATTCAACCAGAAGAACCAACAGATCCCGAAGAGGGGGAGAACCTTTTTCATTCACAGATGTGGGTGAAGGGGAACCCGCTACATTTTATTGTTGATAGCGGAAGCCAGAAGAACCTCATCTCAGCAGAGGTCATCAAACAGTTGGGATTGTCGACAACACCACACCCGCAGCCATACAACATTGGGTGGCTTTGCCAAGGATGAGATCTTTGTGTCAGCCAGCAGTGTTAAATGTCATACGACATCCAGCCCTTCAAGGATGAGGTATTATGTGATGCTACCCCACTGGATGTCTGTGATGTTCTCTTGGGCCAGCCATATATGTGGAGACACTATGCTTTTTATGAGTCTCGACCCCGCAGTGTCATTGTTTCTCTAGGGGGTCATCTCTACAGAATACCAGAGGTAGTTCTGACTATTGTTCCACCTAAACAGTGCCACGAGGTAGTATCTCATACTGCAAAATTAAGCTTCTTCACAATCTGTTCAAAAGGGGAACAGAAGGACATTGCAACCACTACAGCCTCACCCCAAGCACCTTCTATCCAACAGAAGCAGGTCAACAAGGTTGCAACAAAGCACAAAGATTCCTTCTACACACTGTCCTCTCATGTAGCTTGACTTGTTGAAAAGCCTCATCCTCAACAGGTTCATGACAGACTTCCACAAACTAAGTAGCACGATGTCTCCGGCAAGGCAAGTAGCTCACCAAGATTCAGATTCAGCAAATGTTTTTTTCTCTCCCCCGAGCACACAACGCAATGGATACCATTTCTTCCTAAGGAGGGAGGATTGATTTAGGTGCATATCGGTCGCCACCCACCCTTTCCAACTTGCTCAAAATAGTTTTCTGGCAATTTTGGTAATTTACTATTTTTAGCAGTTTTCACTTCCAGAACCATTTTGAGGCCCTAAACGATGTTTTTTTGGGAAAACAGGTTTGCAATATAAAATTTCCATTGTTATTTCACCTAAAATGAATCTCCTCAATGATACCTTTCCAACGGGCTATCATATGCCTAAAACGAAGATCGTATGCAAAAGTTACGACCCCGAGAAGTTGATGCACTAACTTACCCAAACGGGGCCCACATGAATTTTGGCGCTTCATCTCCTAGGGTTAGGTTTTTGGATGTTTAGGGTTGTTGGAATTCTTGTTTATTGTAAAAAGGCCTTCAGAGCCTCATTGTAATCATCTTCTTGTGAATGTGAGTAGCTGTCACATCTCTTCTCAGAGATAAACTGTCACCATTCTAGCGAGTCTTTCACTCTGTATTTTTACAGTCTATGTACATTTATTTCATTAATAGAAATCGTGTATTACTGTATATCTTTGTTTATGGTTGCATATCTGATAATTTTCTGTTATATTATTGAATATTTGTGATATCTCTGTCCATTTCTTTATTATATCTCCGCTCTCATTTCGTGCCGAAAATAATCTGGATCAATCATCGTCAAGACAATCATGATGGATAGTTGGTACTTAGCCAAAATGAAGTTCGACGATGACGATAGGCTTATATGTGGAAAAAATCTCCACAACGACGAGTCGGGGCAGGTGCCACATCAGCGCCATGATGTTTCCACATTGGAGGAAATGAGTGATAAAGTGCCACGTAGATGCTACGTAGAAGTGCGTTGGATGTTGACCTTGTGAGTCTGAGAAACCATAGGAGGTCACAACCTTTAATCCCAAACTCGGAATTAAGCATAATTATAGTCATTGAAAAGATCTTGACGAGCAAAAAATGATGGTTCCCTCAAAGAGAGGTAATGAGATAGATGAATAAAGACGAAATGTTAATGCCTTACTCCTTAAAATGTTACTTAGATGGTCGGGTGTGCTACAAATATGTTCTAATATAAGTAAATTTAAATTTGCATATATTCAACAAGGATTCAAATTATATTGTGAAAATTCCATTGGAGTTATTGGATGCCATTGGAAACTCCCATAGAATATATTAGTTGTATTTTATGCTAGTATACAATATAAATCAAATTTAAAATGCAAATCCATCCCAAAGTGAGTTCATACTTGACTAAAAAACAACTTGATACTTTCCCATAATCATCTGCATACTCGTTGTGATGAGAATTTCATCATAAAGGCACTACATTAAATGCGTACGAGTTTCTGTTTATGAAAAAATATTACACTACCAGGATTGGGTGGATGTTGTGTTATTACAATGATTGGATGGGTGTTGCCGATATTCTTTACGATATCTCATGCATAAAGTATCTCTTTTGAATACTAAAGTGACCAATAGTTGGGTAATGTGCATGTTATCAAAGATAGATATCGACCTCATCATATTGGCCATGTGGTTGGGTATGTGCTAGGTTAGAATATGATATTTTTTATATTGACCCATCGAAGCCCTTCATGTTGGATCAAATTTTAAAGGATCACTTTCCAACATAATTCCAACCCAACACTATGACATTAGATAGGATTAAATCATGCACTATCAATGCATTTCTTAAAAATTTAAGATATGAAAACTTGTTTTGGACCAAATTATGATATTAGGGTGTTGATTTAAACTTCTATTGTAACAAGCCACACTATCACAAAAATAATTCATAGAAAAGAGGACAATTCCCAAACTCCATAAAAATATAACATCTTCACTGCAAAAATTAATTTCAATYGAGTCTCTCTCATGAATCAAATRGTCAATAAAATAAARWAAAGTTAACCTTTTAGGAAAAAAWTTGAATCAYAGTAGAATGCAAGAATGGTGCATATTYCATATGCTCAGCRTCAAGTGAAAACTAGCATATCTTTATATATAAKATGTGATGCATGGTGTAGTGTTTTTCTTCTTAGCACACTTAGATTTCAATCATTATCGTATTTTTTTTACTTCATCATGTCTTTTAGATTCTTCAGTGCCTACAAGGTCTTCGTCATCATTGAACTTGACATCTATGGGTTTAGAAAAGTATTACAATTCACTTGCACCCTAAGTATTACAACCAGGGAATGTGAGCTTGGTCATTTTTTGTGGCATATTTAATTCCCTCGTTGAACAATTACTTTATCTTTATATTGTCATATTATCTACATGCAAATTTAATCTTTCCAATATTTGTTAGTTTTTTATTATTCATTTCGTTTGGAATTTTCTAGAAATAAGGTATTAAGAAAACATGTGAGATTGGTCATCTTTTGTGGCATATTTAATCCCCTGGTTGAACAATTACTTTATCTTTATATTGCTATATTATCTACAAGCCACATGGAGTTATAAAAACGAGCCTTTAGAATTATATTGGATAAATTAAATCAATTTGTGTATGAGCTCTATCTAGACCCAATCCAGACCAATATAAGTGGTTCATTGTTGGAGTTACTTCACACACACCTAGGATTTATTTTTCCTAAGTGGTTTCCTTATTTATTAGTCATAATTATTCATTATCCAGTCTCCTATATTTTAGGGGAGAATATTCCACCTGGAAAATATTCTCTTTCAGTTGACACTTACGTTTGACAAGTTGAGTTGAGTTTAGATGTTGCATTGGTTTTGTCACCATGCAACATTGGGATCATCACCAGCTAATGTGAATTTACCTTGGGATCATCACCAGACTTGTGCATTACCCTTGATTCCCTGAGTTAACTCCTCACTACTCTTTGTTCAATCAGTTAATTGAAGACTAGTTGACTAGTTAACTCAGCTAGGTGGCAGTTCACTCCCGTAACTACCTGAGATACTAGACTAGATGGAAGTTCACTCTTGTAACTATTGATGTGTGTCTAGATCACTCTAGAATACCACTATGGTGCATTGGTTCTCCTCCAGTGCACACTCATTGAGTTATGCAGAGTATATTATGTGTAAATTTTTCATTATTCTTAACGGTTAATGAGAATTCTTCCATTCTTTCAATCTTTCTTCTCTCTCAAATTATCTTTGAAAATGTGTGTATTATTGTTTAGCTAGATCTATTTTGTGCATGTTCAACACATTTACATGGTATCAGAGCCGACGGACTACTAAGAAAAAGCTACACCAAAAATTTTTGTAGGTACAAAAGATTGAAGACAACGGAAAGATGGATTTCCAAAAAGAATTCATTCTTACACCTTACAACTACTTTATATGGAAGGAGAAAATAGCCACACATCTCCAAACCAGAGGGTTGTACAGGTTTACCTTGAATACAGATACAGAACCAACATCAGCCATAGAAAAATCCAAGTATTTAAATCGCATGGATGAGGCACTCGAAACAATTTGCAGTCTTATTTCTCCCAATCTCCTTTTTCACATATCTTCCTGTAAGACTCCCAATGAAGATTGGACCACCTTGGAAGGGATCTTTGGAAAACAGGATGAAATGAGAGGACACATGCTGGAGGTGGAGGTTCTCACATTGGATCCAAAAATATTCGACAATATCCAATATTTCTTTACAAAATTCAAGGATTTACTATCGCAACTCAAAGCTTGTAGGGTTGATAAATCAAAGGAGGAGAAACAAATGGTTCTTGCCATTCTCTCCAAGCTTGGTCCTGAATTATCTATATTTGTATCCACATTCCATTCTGTCAGATTCGCCTCTGGAGCCACATGGAAGATGCCTTCTCTTGAGGAGTTTATCGAATCCCTGACACAAGAGAAAACCAAGCTCATCAACATGGGCAAAATCAAAGGCCCAAGGGCGCATGCACTCACTGTGCAAGATGGAAGCCACAGATATTAGAAATCTAAAGATAAATACAAAAGGAAAGATCATGCACATCCGAAGAAGGAAGGGTACACAAAACCCTTCACCGATGCCTCCAGATCCAAAAGGGAAAAGGGAAGAAAAGGGGAGAAATGCACGTATTGTCACAAAGGATTCCATACAGAATCTGCATGCATGCAAAATAAAATAGATTTAATGTCTCAAATACTTCAGCAAAACAACCTTGGATATTGCATCCTCGAGGGTTCCAAGAAGAAGAAGCCAGAAGATCTAAATTCCAGGAAAGGCAATTCTATCCATGCCTTGATTGCCATAAACTCCTCTCCCGATGCTTGGATCGTAGATTCAGGATCATCACATCACATGGTTTCCTTCAATATATTCTTCTTTGGATGCATGCAAAGGTCCTCCTATTATGATGGGGGGCAACTCTTCTGTCGAAGTCACTGGCAAAGGAAGGATTGAACTGACCAACAGAAGCTTCGAGAATGTGATGCACGTTCCCAAAGTTTCTGTCAACCTTCTCTCTGTGTTTTAGATGATGAATTCTGGCACCGGAAAGAAAATTATATTCACACAAAATTCTATGGACATATATGACATGCAAACCAACTCTAGGGTTGCTACTGGTGAGGTAAATCATCAGTCTAGATTGTATACATTTTCTGAATTCATTGAACCTGATTCTGCTTTACTGCTTACTCATATTGATGAAAGTAGTAGGGTATGGCACGAAAGGTTTGGACATTTGAATTTTAGATACATGCAACAGTTTAGCAAGAAAATATTGGTTGATGGTCTACCAAACATCCATTTCTCCAAGGGAGTGTGTGAGGGATGTGTTCTTGGAAAACACCCTTAAGAGAAATTCGACAAAGGAAAGTCTCAGAGATCTTCTACACCTTTATATCTGATCCACAGTGACCTTATGGGTCCTTTTCTGCATCCATCCATCATAAAAGCGAGGTTTGTTCTCATTTTTTTTTATGATTTCTCACATTTTACATGGATCTACTTTCTCAGGAAAAAATACGAGGTCTTTCAACACCTCAAAGATTTCAAAGCCCTAATTGAGACACAGTCCAGAAAGAAGATCATAGTCCTCTGAACTCGTAACGGGGGAGAGTATGTAAATCATGAGATCCATAATCTTTTCCATGAGGTTGGGATTCATTTGCAGCATACAATTCCCTATACTCCGCAGCAAAATGAAGTTGCTGAGCAAAAAACCAGATATCTAAAGGAGATGGCATCTTGTATGTTGCATGCAAAGTCACTACCATAGAGACTATGGGTCGAAGCACTTAATTGTGAAACATACATCCAAAACAGATCTCCCCATAGATATGTCAAGGATAAGGCCCCCTATGAGGCTTGGAGTAGTCTCAAACCGAAAGTGACCCACTTTCGCATTTTTTGTTCATGTGCATAGGCCTGGATTCCCTCTGAAAAGAGGAAGGCACTTGATCCACAGAGCACTGAGTGTATTTTTGTTGGATACTCTGATGGTGTGAAGGGATATAGACTTATTGATCTTTCCTCAGACCAGCTCATCATTGAGTGAAGTTTCCAATTCGAGGAAAGTGTCTTACATGCATCTCAAGAGTCGCATGCAGACACCTTCATTCTTCCACCTGTCTTAGATGATGAGCATGCACATGCCGACTATTATTCAGATGAGATTTATGATTCATAGGAATCAGTGTAACATCCCGCTCTGGCGCACTTACAAAACTTATTCTTTGAGGACACTTGCTCGCAAGTGATCTGGACTTTTCTGATATTAATACATTTATCCTTGATGATGATGCGTTATGATAGATGACATGATGTTTAAATTCTTTGACATAAACAGGTGCTATTGACCCAGTTTATTTGAGTGTGCAGGGTTTTGACCTGGAGGATGCAGAGGCATCGACGGAACCCTTGGACTCCGGATTGAGTCAGGGAGTGTGCTAATTGAGTTGATTTATTTGCCATGATATTTATTGATTGATGATATGTTGTTGACATGTTCTGACATGATGGTTGATGATGTAGACTGACGATAGCTTACCGACCAGACTCACATATGGAGTAAAGGGGCCACACACGAGTTCCAGAGAGGTTGAGGAAGAGGTGTGGACAACAGCCCTGCCACAGCCTACTAGCACTCCCACCGTGGCTCGAACTGTAGGTTAACGATTACCTAGTTCGAGAGGATCCACAAAGTCGTGAGGGCAGACTGCGACAGTCGCTCACGATGATTCTAAGGGGCGCGCAATAAGGCGGGGGCCTTATTCTTTAGATCCCTTAGTCTCCCACAAGTTCACCTAGCGGAGTGTTGACTCCAGGGGTTATAGATGTCTACCAATCAGTCAAGTCGGCGAGTGGCACCCTTGGAGCACGTGGTGCATCCTGAAGGGCACGTCGCGTAAAGGAAACACAAGTTGGCGAGTGGCACCCTTGGAGCATGTGGTGCATCCTGAAGGGCACGTCATGCAACAGAAGAAAACGAAGCGAGTGGCACCCTTGGAGCACGTAGTGCGTCCTGAAGGGCACCTCGCATTGATGATGATGATGAGACAACCTAGATGACCCTAAGACCTTAACGCCTTAAGAAATTCTCAAAACGACTCCCCTAATGAATTGTCGCCCAGTTCAAATCT
Source organism: Picea glauca (assembly GCA_000966675.3). Lineage (NCBI taxonomy): Eukaryota > Viridiplantae > Streptophyta > Pinopsida > Pinales > Pinaceae > Picea > Picea glauca. The sequence continues at coordinate 47,180 of JZKD02S1547437.1, forward strand.
AAACCTAAATTTAAAACATCTCTAAGATAAAATTTGATTAGCCTAAAGAAAGGACCCTACAAAAAATAAATAAACATAAGGACGCTAACCAAAACCCTCCTAAGTATTAGTAAGTCTTCTTAAATTAAGGGGGGGTAAAGTAATGAGGGAGATAAATTAATTGAAACCCATGGTTTTTAAAATATAAAGAAGAAATAAAATTATTAAACTGTGGAGTATAAAAGTTAGGATTTTAGAAATATAATGAAAAGATTAATAAGCGCATTTATCTTTTTGGGTTTTGTTTTAAAAAAAGAAAAAGGAACCAATAATAGAAATAAGGAAACTTGTAATAAAGGAAACTTAATAAAGGAAAGTAGGGGTCATAGGGTAAAAATAAAAAAGGAAGATCAGTAATTAATAACTTTCTATAATGAACTAAAATAGCAACTTCTTTTAGGGAAAGTTATTAAAAGCGTGTAAGGGGATCTAGGAAAACCTAGGAGTAATTTTAGGAGCGACTTTAGGGGGGGTGAGGGAAATGAGTCTTTTATTTAAATTAAAGAAAATAATTTTGGAGAAACATGGGGGATGAGTGACACTTGGACGACGGAGAATTTTTAGAGGACTGTCATTAAAACTTAAATTAATAGTGATTTAGGGAAAGTAGGTGGGTCTCAAATTCTATAAAAGAAGGGGAAGTTGAAGAAGAAGGGGATGAACGATTAGCGTAACGTTACGTTGTCGGATTGTAGCTTGACTGATTGCTTGTGAGGAGTTGGGTTTTTCTCAGCTGTATTGGAGTGGTAGCTCTGCCTTGGAGGCGAGCTGAGAAGCTAGTCTTATCTCTGGATCTTGTGTGGCCCCTTTGCGGCTCGGGGGGCTAAGGGGGAAGTAGAGTACCCCTAGGGATTGGCTGGGAGGTACCGGTGAGCTCTCTACGGTTGGCAAGCGGGAGCGGCCAGGAGCGCGGGACATCAATCAAGGCGCGGACATCAATCGAGGCGGTCGAAAGGGAAAAGGTACGCGCATCATTTAGTAGAGTAGAATGCATTAGGTTATGATTAGATCTGCTTATGTAATGGAAATCTAGATGAATGAATGTTTAATTTCAATCGATG
>JZKD02S1547437.1:73992-85401 GCA_000966675.3 Picea glauca
ATTGGTGACTACCACCTGAAATCCCATATGTTTGCTATCGACATGGGAGGTTGTGACATTGTGTTGGGTGCAGACTGGCTAAGGACTTTGGGTCCCATTCTCATGGATTTTAAAGCCTTAAACATGCATTTCAACCAGGAGGGCCACAAATATAAGTTCCAAGGCATCACCGTCGATTCACCTGAGATCATTAGTTCCCATCGCATGGAAAAGCTACTCAAAAAAGGTCATTTTGGTGTTATCACCCAACTCCATGCCATACAAGCAACAGAGACACCCTCGGTCCCGCAAGACCTCCAAGCCATCCTTTCTAAACATCAATTGGTCTTTTCCACTCCCCAAGGACTCCCTCCTTCTCTTGATGTTCATGATCATTCCATTCCCCTTGTACCCGGAAGCCTTCCTCCCAATATCTGTCAGTATCGTCACCCCTTTTCCCAAAAAAATGAAATTGGGAAAATGGTCCAGGAACTCCTTAATGCAAGCGTTATCCACCCTAGTACGAGCCCCTACTCTTCTCCTGTGGTCATGGTCCTGAAGAAAGAAGGTTCTTGGCGAATGTGTCCTGACTTCCGTGCCCTCAACAAACTTACCATCAAAGACAAATTCCCCATTCCTATCATTTATGACCTCTTGGATGAATTGAGTGGCACCCAATTATTCACTAAACTGGATCTTCGTTCGATCTACCACCAAATACGTATGAAAGAGGCAAACATTCCCAAGACTTCCTTTAGAACTCATGAGGGCCACTATGACTTTTTGGTCATGCCCTTTGGCTTGTGTAATGCCCCCTCCACCTTCCAAAGCCTCATGAATCATGTCTTCCGTCCTTTTATCCACCATTTTGTCTTAGTTTTCCTTGATGATATCCTCATCTATAGCAAAACCTGGACAGACCATCTTGCTCATGTGGATGGAGTTCTCCATCTACTCTCTCAGCACCAACTTTTCTTGAAACAGTCTAAATGTTCTTTTAGCGCCTCAGAAGTAGAATACTTGGGTCATCTGGTTGGAAAGGATGGCGTCAGGGTGGATCCTAAAAAGATTGAAGCTATGAAAGACTGGCCTCACCCAAAGACTCCTAAGAGATTGCGTGGATTTATGGGCTTAACAGGGTATTATCGCAAGTTTGTTAAGAATTATGGGAAGATTGCAGCACCTCTCACCGCTCTCCTCAAAAAGAACTCTTTCACTTGGACTACAACCGTTGCTCAAGATTTTCAAACCTTGAAGATGGCCATATGCACCACTCCAGTCCTCGCCCTTCCCAATTTTACAAAGACCTTTGTGTTGGAATGCGATGCCTCAGGGAAAGGAATTGGTGTTGTCCTTATGCAAGAGGGTCGACCTTTGGCCTTTACCAACAAGCAACTATCTGAAATAAATCTGGGCAAATCCATATATGAAAAGGAAATGTCGGCTATTCTACATGTCATTGATCTTTGGTGCCCTTATCTATTGGGGAAATGTTTCCAAATTAAGATAGGCCATCAAAGCCTCAAGTATTTTCTGGAACAAGGCATTTCCTCCCCAGAACAACAAAAATGGGTGACTAAGCTCTTTGGATATGATTATGAGATCATTTACAAGAAAGGAAAAGACAATGTGGTTGTGGATGCACTTTCCCGCAATATGAAAATGAAGGATCCCTTTTTTCTCTTTCATTCATTGTCTCAGATTGGCTCCAAGCCATTCACCAAGAATGGCTACAAGATTCCAAAAGTTTGCAGCTGATCCAACAATTGTAGTCCAATGCTCCAGCTTCCCTAGGGTACTCTTGGCTTCATGATGAACTTCGATACAAAGGTCGTTTGTATTTAAGTAAACAATCAAAGCTTAAACCCATGGTACTTTCTGAGTTTCATGCTACACCCACAGCAGGGCACTCCGGGTTCACGAAAACCTATGACAAGGTCAAATGTTCATTTTTGGGGGATGGTAAGAAACATGACATTCATAATTTTTTCGTTGAATGTGATGTGTGTCAATGCAACAAGGGAGAAACAGTCAAATCTCTGGGCACACTACAACCGCTCCCGATTCCACCTGCTATTTGGAAGGATATCTCTATGGATTTTATTACCAACTTACCCAAATCGAGAAATAAATCAGTCATCATGATGGTTGTTGATCGCCTTTCCAAGTATGCTCATTTTTGTGCCCTTCAACACCCGTTTACAGCATCCACGATGGCTCAAATTTTCATGGATTAGGTCTTCAAGCTTCATGGCATGTCGCACTCTATTGTTTCTGATCGCGACCCAACTATCACAAGCAATTTTTGGCAAGAAATGTTCAAGATACAAGGCATCGAATTGCATCTCATCACAGCTTATCATCCCCAGACTGATGGCCAAACGGAATTTGTCAACAAGTGTTTGGAAACATATTTGAGGTGTTTTGCCTCGGAAAAGAAAAATCAGTGGGCTCAATGGTTACCCCTAGTTGAATGGTGGTACAACACTTCATACCATACAACTACATGCATGACTCATTTTGAAGCAGTATATGGACAGAAGCCACCTTCAGTTCTCTCATACTTACCGGGTGCCTCGAAGGTCCAGGCGGTTGACCTAACACTTGCAGCTCGAGAGACTATTCTCCATACCCTCAAAGATAATTTGGTCATGGCATAGAATCACATGAAGCAACAAGTAGATCAAGGTCACTCTGAATGTCAATTTGCAGAAGGGGATCAGGTGTTTCTTCGACTGCAACCTTACAAGCAAACTTCCCTCAAGGTCAAGCATTGTCAGAAGCTAGCGCCCAAATTTTATGGTCCTTATACCGTTCTCAAGCATGTGGGACAAGTAGCCTATCAGTTAGCTTTGCCCAACCATTCGAAGCTACATCATGTTTTTCATGTTTCATGCTTAAAAAAGGTGATTGGGGCTAAGTGCCAAATTCAAACCAACCTTTCAGAGTTAGCTGAAGAAGGATCCATTTGACTACATCCAGAAGCAGTCTTGCACTAGCGTGAGCGTTGCCTACATCAAAGAACCATCAAGGAAGTTCTAGTCCAGTGGAAAGATACAACTCCAGCAGATGCCACTTGGGAACCAGCTATCATTCTGCAATATTTTCCTCATCTCAAGCCTTGAGGACAAAGTTTTTTTTAAGGGGGTGGACATGTTAGGGTCCTAACCCACACATAGGTAGAACAACATATTCGGATGTAATAAAGGTCAATATTAATAAGGCCTTTCAATAAAATAGAATAAGGCGAATGTAAGAAGACCTAATAGAAGATTTTGCTTCTAGAAGGATCTTCCTCTAGATGCTTCTTTTTAGTATAAATAGGAGTGACTGAGGGTATGAGAACCCTAGATTGGATATTATTGTAATAGAGCTCTGCTCAACTGGATGTTTCCCCCTCGAAGAGGCTCGTGAACATTGCTTTCAGATTCAAATTGTTATTTCGGTTATTATTCTCTTCTCATTTCAGTGTTATTGTGGTGAATGTTCTGGTTATATTGTTGTTATTCTGCCATTTATAGCATTTTATTTATGTTCTGCATACATTTTATATCTGGTATATTACACCACATGTGTGAGTAATGGAGGTTGATGTGGCATCCACTAAATACCATGGTGGTCAATAAGGTAGGTCAACTTGTGGGAGGCATAACTTCTCCACACGAACTCTAATTAAGGTGATATTTGCACCATTGCAAAGATTTTGGTGTGTAAAACAACAACGAGTTTTGGGAGCTGAGATCACAAAGTTTTGACTCCAAAATTTGTCGTTTGATGCCTCAAACCAACTCTGGAACTCTTTGGATCCAAAATCACCAAACTAGTACCAACCCCTAAAATGGGCCCTGCAAGTCAACTCTTCCATTTTTTCCACCCAAGAAGTACCAATATAGATAACAAACTATATAATGATCAGTTTCAAATCATGTCTCCCCATTTAAGGACGTTTTTGGTCCCCAAAAGATTTTACTAAATGACGGGAGGAAACTTTCCCTCTACCTTATCCCTAGATTACAAGTTGGCCTTGAATAAAAGTTTCCCTTTCAACCCAACCTACCAAAGTTCATGTTTCTCTTGTATGGTAGTTTTGGACTTCTTCTATAAAACTGTATATTCTACCAACATTCCTTGAGCTTCTCATACTAAGTCTTGTATGGTAGGTAGGACTTGCTCATAAGTTCTGTGATCTAACATCGAAGGCTCATAGAGTTTCACATTTTCCATATTCACCACTAAGTAAATGCACATATATGGGGGTAAACTGAGTTTGCATGCATTATCTCCCACCTTGTCCAGTACATCAAAATGACCATATTGTAGGGCCTTGATATTCATGCCCGGACCCTGAAGCCTTTCTTTGTTCAGATGCAACCAAACTCTATCTCCCACCTTGACTGGTTTCTCAATTCTATGATGATCATGTTGGGCCTTGTACTTTTCCTATGACTTTTTCAATGCCTCTTGTACTTGCACATGGAGGTACCTAATCTTTTCGACGAAATTTTCCACTTTCAGTGCATCTCCTATGATGTCTTCTATAACTTCTTGTTGTCCATATAAAACATCCAAGCGCGACAGTGGAAAATACCCAAATCAAGTTTCAAAAGAGGGGTTACCGATAAAAGTGTGGACCACACGGTTATAAGAGTGTTGAATAAAAAACAAATTTTCATCTTAGTTCTTTACACGCTTCTGATTGTAACCCCTCAAAAAGATGAACCAATGTCCTATTCACTAATTTGTCCTACCCATCTTGGATATTTTAACATTGTAGAATAAAATATTGAAAATATATTCTTAATAAAAACATAAAAGATACAATATCACACACACGCAATACATAGATATTTTACCCTCGAAACCTAAACCGAGAAAACCAGCAACTTGTTTAGAGCCGCACCTCTAATTCTTCATTCATCATATATATTTATTGTCTACAATACAATATATATATGATCCCATGACATCCAAAATACCTAATCCATTGACCCAAATTAGTCAACAACCCTAATTCCTTAACCAGAATTAAAAAACCAACAACGAACACCATGTACCAAAAAAATGCTAAAAACAGACGCAAACACTACCAAAAAAATTTTGGTCATGCAAAGAATATAACACATACCCAACATTCCCCCACTTGTTTTTTTCTTTGCATACAAAGGGTTACAGAATTACATAATCAACAATCCAGGGCAGAAATGCCCATTGTTTCTCTACACTAGGAGAACTTACATACCCAACACATTTGTCTGTGGATGTAAAGCTATAGCTCTCTTCAACTTGGTGTCCATATTCTGCCAAAGTGTAGTCCAATAACACTAAGAAATCTGGTATTCCTATCTAAGATGATGTTCCTTGGTATCCCAAAGTGCACCCAAACCTTTTTAAAATATATGTTTGTTGTTTCTTGTCCTTTGATAGTATTTTTACAAGGAATAGGAATGCACATCTTGTTGATCCTATCAACTAAAAAAAATAGATACTCATGTCCCTTGGTTGTTGGCAAAACATCCACAAAACCCATAGATATGTTATCTCAGGGTCTAATAGCTACAAGGTAGGGACGGGATATACCATGCTTTCTATTAATAGGGTTGTCAATACAACAAAGTATGCATCCTCTAATAAATCGAGCTACATCTTGCATTCTAGACCAATGCACATGCCTTTGTAAGTTGGAAATTGTCTTCCCAATACCAAAATGTCCTACAATCTTGGAGGTTTAAGTCTCTTTGAAGTTGCAATTTTTCACCTTCAAGAACATAGAGCTTGTCTAGCTTCTAGAGAAACCCATTTTGGAGACCATAGTCATCCTTACCATCATCTTATTCTACACGAATTTCTCCATGTAATTTTTAAAATACCTTTTTAAAGTCCTCATCTTCTGTGTATGTCTCTTTGTATGCATCATGGATAAAAGACTGCATGTGTATAAGAGTTCCCAAATTTGTAATCTTGGATGTGGGTGGTCTTGAAAGCATGCCAACAAACTTATTAGTGCCACCCTTATTATATTTGATGACTAAATGAAACTGTTTTGAAAACCCCATCCACTTGTAATGTTTGGTTTCCTAAAGCTTACTCTAGGATTCCAAATACTACAGTGATTGGTGATCAATTTGGATAATGGTTTCCTTGCTTGTGAGATAGTTCTTTTACTTCTTAACAGCTTGAACTAGGGCATAGAGTTCCTTATCATACATAGGGTAGTTCAAAACTCTACAATGAAACATTTCAAAATGATGGCATGCCCATTCAACTACCTACATCAAGATTGCTTCCATAGGATATCCACCTACATCCTTCTCCACTTCGAAAGGCTTCTGCAAATTACACAATGAAAGAATTGGTGCTTGACTGATATTTCGTTTGAGCTCATTGAAAGCATTATGTCAATTATTTCTCGATTGGAAACTCTTACCACTAGTTTTTATGGCATGAAGTGGTGCAACTACAGCTGAAAAAGATACCATAAACTTAAGTGGATATTGTGTTGCTCTAACAAAGTTCCTAACTTCAATGACATTAGTAAGAACTAACCACTTGAGGATGGCCTCCATCTTCATGGGATCTATCTTGATTTTCCCTCCACCAATCACATACCCCAAATACGCCAAAGACTACTAAGAAAACTCACATTTATTAATGTTACCTGATAGATGATGCTTTTTCATTGTCTGTAACAATTACATGAGTTGTGAGATATGTTCTTCCCAAGCAGAACTATAAACCAATATATCATCTAAGTACACTATCACAAACAAATCTTTAAAAGGATGCAATACAGCATTCATCAAACACACAAATGTAGTTTATGCATTAGATAAATCAAAAGGAATTAATGACCATTCATATATACCTTGCCTTGTCTTGAAGGTTGTCTTTGAGGTGTCTTATTCTTTAACTCATACCTTGTGGTATCCTAATTTGATATCCAACTTGGTGTAGTACATGGCATGTTGCAATTGATCTAACAAATCATTTATCCTATGTAGAGGGTACCAATTCTTGAGGGTGATTTTGTCAAATCTTTGTAATCAATACAAATTCTCCAAGTCCCATCCTTCTTGGATAATATTATGATAATTGGCCCACAAGGTGAGGTGCTTGGTTTAATTACTCCCTGCTCCAACAGTTGTTGCAATTGTTTTTTCACTTCATCTACTTCTAGGATGGGTAATATAACACAATATTTGGAAATGGGGATTTAGGCAACAACTATATCTCATGATCCACTTCCCAATTAGGTGGTAACCCTTTAGGTTCCTGAAACACTTCTATGTATGCCTATAACAACTCCAACTTACATTTCTACTCTTTAGTACATCCCTCTAGATATTCCTTTACTTTTACCAATTCATCACCTCATTGATGTTATCTTAAGAAAAGTAATACAACTTCCTACAAGCACTGATCAATTTCATGGCTTGGTTATCTCTTACCAAATAAATCTTGGATTTACCTATGTGTGCATTGATGATGAAAGACTTCCCATCCTTGATTAGGGGGTAGTAGTTTTCTCTCCTCATAAAGATTGCATCTATCATATATATGTAGGAGCTTCCAAACACTACACCACACGCATAAAATGATACTACATCTACCTCCACTTCATCAATATAGTCTGCACTTATAGAAAATTTGATATTACATTGTTTAGAAACCTTGAGATCTACATCCTTATTTACCCATCCCAATGGATATGGATTAGGATGATCATAAACATTCAATCCAAGCTCATTGATCAAATATTTTACTACGAGGTTGTCCTATGAACTAGAATTGAATAGAGCATCCACCTTTGTCTTATTGTCCTAGATCTTAATATGGAAGAGTTTAGTCATCTCCTTATATTCCTTGTGATGAAGGCTACTTAGGTTCACCTCCTTCTACATTGTAGAGAAAACAATATTTTCATCTACATTCGAGTTTCTCTCTACTCAGTTTCTTGAATAACTGGTTAGTAAGTTCTTCTTCCTAGCATCCTTCTTATGGTTCTTTGGATTCAGCGATGGATGTAGCTTCCAACACTTATCTTCATTGTAACCATAGATATAACAATGTGTGTGGTGGTTGTTTGGATCCTTCCAATGATGTGTTGTATATGTTGTCTTCTTGTCCTTTCATGTCCACTTATTTTTCCCCTCCTTGGAAGCCTCTTGGTGGTATTTTTGTTCGTAAACATTTAGTTGTCTTTTCTTATTGCCTATATTTTCTAGGTACTATGATTACTCACATCCCTCATCGATTGTCCTAGGTTTAAATATCATCGCTTGCATATATAAATAATTGTATAGAACCCTCATATACTTGAGGAGTACATATAGGTTATTGGGAGATATACCTAACATATTCACCATTTTTTAGAACTCAGTGATGTACTCTTTCACACTCTTCCCTTGCCTCTACCTGAAGTGATGCCAATATATCCACTAGTCCTCTACATACCTAATAGGGTGGAACTAGGACTCAATGAGGGTTTTAAACGCCTCCCACTTAGTCATTGGTGGATCACCCTACAACCTAAGTTTCTATGTGTGGATTTCCCCCTAGGTTAGGGCATGGCCCTCTAATTTCAGACAGACAAATGAAATGTTTTTTCTCTTCTCCTATGTTATGAACACTAAAATAAACTTATAACTATTGTAAGCAGTTATTCAACTTAACAACATCAATCTCACCTTGGTTGGGTTTGATTTCCACTTTTGCTTCCATTTTAAACAAAGATTCTAAAGAAGTGATGACACTGGAACTTGGTTTCTCTTTATTTGGCTATTTTTCAACTCCTTTTTTGGGTCTTCATTATCTCTCTATTTCTTGTTTGATCCAAATTTTGAGTTAGAGCCACCAACCTCCCCAAAAGGTCCAAAATCATTCTCTAAATCCACCATGAGGATGACCATGTTGTGAGAGATATCAACATCTTGTTATTCCATATTAAAAAATCTCTCCTTTGCCTCATTCAGAGGATTGTTACCACTGGAATCACTTTCCATGGATAGGGTTCTAAGACTTCCTTCTTAAGCCAATACCTAGATCTCGCAACTTCCTACAAAACAACAAAAAACACTACTATGATTCCAATATGATTTGTAAATTGTTGTGGATATTCCACTGGAACAATTCATCACAACAACCTTACAATACTCTAAAATCTTCTATTATGCAATTTATTATACTAGATCTCAAATTTAATATTACTAGTATAGTGCTCAAAATTATGGAAATAACTAAAACTGAAATAAAAGAAACAAGCAAATGAACACGCCATCCACACAAATGAACACAAGATGTGACCTAGGAAACTTGTTATGAGAGAAAACCGGACTAGAAGGTAAGGCCTCTGCTTTTCTCCCATTTTCTCAGTGATGAAATGCAACTACAATGAAAGGGCCAGTCACCATGGAGTTTACATGCACACTATGGCATGAATGGTTATTATACAAATATTCTAAATCATTTTTTATGATACAATATCCCACTCCTAGATACTCTGCTCAACTATGAAACAATAAAAATACCAAAATAATGGAGCCTCTTCTCTTCTTAGCAGTCGTGTATTTAACATAGCCTGATAGTCGTCAAGGGTTAAGGTTGAGTTTTTTGCATACTTCAACCCTAAAATAATGTTAGGGCTTTGGAACTTCTATAATGTTCATGAAAGTCCACATCGGCTAGCTCCACATGCGTGAGTAATGGGGGCTCACATGGCATCTACTCAGTACCATGGTAGTCAACATAGTAGGTCAACTTGCAAGAGGCATAACTTCCACATACAAACTCCAATTGAGGTGATTTTTGCACCAATGGAAAGATTTCGATGTGTAGAACAACGTTGATGGGCTAGGAGATAAGCCTTAAAAGTTTCAACCCCAAAAATTGTCATGTGATGCCTCTAACCTAAAATGGAAGTTTCCAAACCCCAAATCACCAAACTAGGACCTGCCCCTAAAATGGGCCAAGAAAGCCAATTCTTCCCATATTTCCACCCAAAATGTACCAAGTTAGATGACAAGTTATATAATGAGACATTATGGATGAATGACTCATGAAACTTCTTGGAGAGATGATGTATGGATGCTTTCTCAACTTTGATGGATGATTCATGGTTAGGGTTTCATGGATGAGCATTGATTTACCTAGTAAGTGTTCTATCTAAATATTTGTAGATTTATTTATTGAATATATTAAGTGTGAATGTTCTTATAAAGTGGTGAAAGCGCATTTTTTCCTTTGTATTTTCTTAAATAGATCTTATCTTCAAAACCCTAGGAAAGTTTCTACTGGATAACCTTCTCTTGATATTGTCTTTGAAACTTGTTAAGGGACATAGAACGATTTTCTAGGGTTTGTAGTGGACTACCCCGGTTATCATCTTATAGGATAGTCACCTAAGGTTTGTAGTGGACAACTTTAAGGTTTATCCAAGATCCATGATTCACCCTTTTTTCAAGTGAGTCCATGGTTTGACTCCATAATCCCCCCAAAAAATAGTAGGCACTAGTCTTAACTCCCTTTAGTCAATCCTTAAAATCAAAATCTACCTTTTATTTTATTGTTTTAGGGTTAGATTAGGGTTTGCAAAAATTATTTTTTAATTTTCATCCATAAGTAGGCTAGACGTCTAGGGTTTAGTTGGCATTTTATATTTAAAAATATATTGTGTTATCATTTATTCCTTTGCTAATTGAATTTTCAGCTTGCTAGGGCTTGACGTCTTACAGTGTTAGGGATGTTATGAGCCCTTTATATTTTAAAAAATAATTGCTCATAAACCCTAGTTTAACTTGCATTTTTAGCACTAGTTTTTATTGCATGTTTACTTGTTTAAAGGGCTGAGTTGTTGTCATTGTTTTAACCTAATATATCGTCAAAGATTTTCATCTTTCACACAAGTTTTACACAGCCTCTTGACCTATTGTAACTTGCCAAATATCATTGATTGCCTTGGATACTTCTCACACACAAATTTGGAAATTGATTGATTAAACAACCTTATACTCACCTTGAGAACTTTGATTTAGTGGTGGTCTATTTGAGTAACTAATATAAGAGACCATAAACTTTATCCCATCTTGCTATAAGATTCCTTGAGGTTACTATGGAAGGCTCCCTTGTGTTGGGGTTCATCCTTCACTAAAACAAGGGAAGTGATTACTAAGATGACAATGGTAACACTTCCATGTCACATTTGGCTTAGCCCTTGTGAAAGGATTTGCACAAAGGTGATAAATCTTGTGATAATGAGGTAGAAGCTTCCACATTGGAATTATGGTCATTAGCTTCTTCAATACGTTGATGACCATGAACTAGGGTTTTAATTCTTTTTCTATCTATAATATACATCCAAGTATAAATTAGATAATTATATATATACAAAAATATTATTAGCTCCTCATCTCCTATATATATATATATATATATATA
>JZKD02S1547437.1:88652-100699 GCA_000966675.3 Picea glauca
ACCATTCAAATATCCTCATCCAATGTTACAATTAAACATATCATAGATGTTCTTGTGCATTCACAACCTTGGCAGAGTCTATAAGCTCAAATTTTGTTGCATTAGGTCTTCCAAACGAAGTGGGTTCTTATCCAACCAATGCTATAAAATCCCTAATACATCTCAAATTTGAATCTTTTACATCCATTCCATTGATTGACATCTTCCCTTTAAATGGATCATTGAATCTCTTGATCGGTGATATGAATATCAAGTTTCTTGATCTTCTCTTCCCTTTTAAAGCTAAACTAATCCCTTTGTTAATCCTCGAGCTGAATACTTTCAATGTTATCATATTTGGCCAACTTGGATAAGCAAAACTTAATTTCCTAAACTCAATGCTCCCTTGGGTGTCTAGTGGATTTATTCCCTCTAAATCATACAAATTGATTTTGGTGACCCTATTGAGTATTTAAAACATAGATTTTAAGGCGGGTGAGCCTTTGTTATACTTCCTACGTTTGTTATCACCCTCTCAGTGCTTATGAGAATGAAAAAAGTCTTATATACATGTATTGAACTAATCAAACCCTATTGCACAAGCTTTCCACTGTACCAAACATCCAAATCCTACATTAATAATGTTAGGCTTTGATCACTTTCTATTTCAAAACTAGTGAACTATAATTGTTTGATTCCCTCCTTGCGAGCCCCCCATTGGGTAGATAGAAATAGTGCTAATACTTTTTCTTTGGAGCACAATGTTGTGATTGTTCTATGGTGCTCATCTCACTCACATAAGATTATATGGTGCATGACATTGATGAGGTACCTTGTTTTGATGCTTCATATTAAGTGTTAATGCCCAATGTTTTTGACATGAAAATAGTGACCATGGGTTGAATCAGATGATGGATCATGATGCTTTCAATTTATACATTTTTCCTTGTTTCACCTAGGTGGTCATCATCATCTCCTAGTCAAGTGTTGTTACTCTTGGGTGAATTTGTACTACTAGGGGGTCTTGATAGGGGTAACATGTCCATATCTGAATCCATACATAACATGCTCCATCTTTCCCATATTTGTTATCCCTTCTTTTGGGTTGGTTTTTATATGTCACCCATAAAGGTTCATGCTTCATAATCCCCTGAGAAGGAGATATAATGCTTGAGGTTGATGCATCTTGAGAAATAAAGAATAAAGAAAGGCAAGGTCATGAACCAAGAAAAAATAAAGAAGCATAAGCTCTCTCCCCTTACTAAGAGGACATCACCCCAAGTCCAATGCAATGAATGCATACCTAACAAAATGGACTTATAAAATGAAATAAAAAGCTAAAAAAGGTTGAGTGAATAAAGAAAAGGGAAAACGGGTGTTTGGAAGACACAATGTCTAGGAAAGGGAAACTCATTTCCTAAGCACTCCCTCATACAAAGGCATTCAAGAGGATGACTATCATACATAACCTTTCATGACTATGCCACCACCCATGAAGTAAGCCACAAACTATACCATATGCCATTACACATACTCCTTGATGGTGTTTTTGGGAAATACTCATTTTCCCAGGTACTGGCACACCTAATAAGGGTTAATAATGATCCTCCCATACCTAAACTTGGGAAATTGTATAAGCTTATGAGATAGTGTGAAGTTTGAAGAGGACACTTAATGTGATCTATCTAGTGGCTTTTACATTAACATGACTCACTTACTATGTTGTATTTGACTTGTGTACATGCCTCTGGATTTTATGGATACATTGGACCACATGAGCCCCTCCTTGGATGATGTATTTCACATGGATACCCACTTGATTGAGCCTTTCTCCTTTGGAGTACGTTGAGGGACTACTAGCACATTTAATGGAGGTCATCACACTACTTGAGAGAGGTTGTTCCACATATTTTGGAAGATGTTGAGCCTTACAATGACATGGCTCCCTTGTTGAGACACCCTAGCACCCATTGGGTATGATTTGACACCTTGAGGATGGGACATTGCACCTTTACATGATGATTTGGCACCTTTTTATGAGACATAACACCTTTTGGAGTATGATATGACACTTGGTAATGAAATGTTGCAACCCTTAGAGGCAATGTTTCACTTTTGAAGCAACTACACTTGATTTGTGAGTGAGTTATGCACTTATTGAAGTCACATGTGCCACATATGCGAGATGGAGCATGCATTTATGAGGGACTTGTGTTATGATCACATTTACTTCATTTTTTAGGCATCGTTGGGGGTTTTGGTGATCTATCCACTATTGTATCATGAATATTTTATGTTTTATTGTTTTATCTCTAGGTATTGTAAGAGATAGAGTTGTTGTATGTTTTTAGGGTTTTTGATGGATGAGAAGGTTGTTTGATATCTCATATAAATAAGAGAATCACTTCTCACTTGTAAATCATTGCTAATTGTGAAGGATTATCACTACTTTTATACTATTCTTATCTCTTCACTAAAATCTTTATGGATGGTTAGTTAAAGCAACCTCTTGTGGAGATGATTTTGCAGATGACTTTACTACTTCATGGATGCCCGTTGCTAGGGTTTTGAAGGTTGGAATATGTCTTGAGTAAGTGGTCTCATTTTATATTGTGGATTTTGTATATGGATGAATTCTAGTGTAAGTGTGTTTCTCTAGTGATGGTTGTGCATTCTCTTTATTTCTTCTTGAACAAATCCATCTCTTCATAGCTCTTGGAAGGTTACTAGTGGAGTACCTTCCCCTGAACCATCTTGGAGTTTTAATAAGGTATGAGGAGGATATTCTAGGGTTTGTAGTGGACAAGTCTATATATCACCCTAGATTCACTTACATTTATTCAAAGGAGTCCTTAATTGACCTCATATGCCCCCCAAAAAAATATAGTAGGCACTGGTATTCTCACTTTAGTCAATCATAAAACTTATTTAATCAATCTATTTTTATGTTTTAGAGTAAAACTAGGACTTTGTAACAACAATACATTCATTTCCAGCCATAAAGGGGCTAGATGTTTTGGTATTTATGCATATATTTCACTTGAAAATCATCTTTAGACCCTAAAATTGCCTTGCTGATTTTTATTTAAACCCAATTAAGGTTGGATGTGTAGGGTTTTTTGGATGTTATATTCATTTATAATTTCATATTTTGTTAGTTTTCTAAAAGCATAACTTTATCCATCATCTTAGCCCTATTTTTACTTGAATATTACTTATTCAAGTGCTAAGATCATGCTTACAAGATTTAATGATTACAAGATTTCATCCTAAGATCATTTATTAAAATTGTAACATCCCGCTCTGGCGCACTGAGCAAACTTATTCTTTGAGGACACTTGCTCGCAAGTGATCTGGATTTTTATGCTAGTAAAACTCTTGACTTGGATTACGATGCGTTATGGGTTATGACATGTTGTTTTACTACATTGACATAGACAGGTGCTATTGACCCGGTTTTTACTGAGTGTGCAGGGTTTTGGACCTTGAGCATGCAGAGACATCGATGGAACCCCTTGGACTCTGGATTGAGTTAGGGATTGTGCCCTTGGGTTTTGATTGTTTTACTGTGATATTAGTGCATCTGACTAGATGATATGAGGTGGATATGTTCTGACATGATTTGTTGATGATGCAGGCTGACAATAGCTTGCCGACTAGACTCACATATGGAATAAAGGGGTCACACACGACTACCAGAGATGTTGAGGGAGAGGTGTGGACAACAGCCCTGCCACGGCCTACTAGCACTCTTATCGTGGCTCGAACTGTAGGTTAACGATTACCTAGTTCGAGAGGACCCATGATGTCGTGAGGGCAGACTGCGACAGTCGCTCACAATGATTCTAAGGGGCGCGCAATAAGGCGAGGGCCTTATTCCTTAGAAGCCCTTAGTCTCCCACAAGTTCACCTAGCGGAGTGTTGACTCCAGGGGTTATTGATGTCTACCAAATCAGTCAAGAGGCGAGTGGCATCCTTGGAGCACGTGGTGCATCCTGAAGGGCACATCGCGCAAGGGAACAGATGAGGCGAGTGGCACCCTTGGAGCCCCTAGTGCGTCCTGAAGGGCACGTCGCATTGTTGATGATAAAGGGATGAACCTAGATGGCCCTAAGACAAATAATGTGTTAAGTAATTTTAAAACAATTTCCCTAATTAAATGTCGCCCAGTACGAAATTTAAGGCCTAAGTCTAAATTACGCTAGTGGTAGAACCTTGTCTTCTCAAAAAAAAATAACTAATAATAATAAAAATAAAAATAACTTAAATAACAATTTTGACCTTCGTTAAATATTGTAACATGAAGGGAGTAAGAAATTAAGTTATTCATAAAAATAAAATCTATGGTAATAAATGTAAAAAGGGGAATTAATTATTTTATCCTTTTGATAATTTAAAAAAAAAAGGACTAATTAAATGATAAAAGGGAAAAGGGGTTAAATTCCACACCTGCCTTTTTGAGTTCTAAGTAAAAAGGGGAAAGAGGGAAAATAAAAAAAATAGGAAACTAGAGAAAAAGAGGTAACATAAAAAGGGAAAAAGGGGAAAGTCAACTTAGTAAGAATCTACCATTTAAGAGCTTCTAATTTTAAACTGAATTAGCAATTTAATAAAAGTGGAATGTATTAAAACTTGTAAGAGAATTTGGGGACACTTAGGAGTGATTCTAGGAGTAACTCTACGTGGGTGAGGGAAATAAAGATAATTATTTAATTAAAGAAATTAATTCATGGAGGATTGTAGGGGATGAGGGACACTTGTACGGAGGGGAATTTTTAGGAATTTATTTTAAAACTTTAATTAAATGAGATTTTAGGAAAGAAAGGAAGTTCGAAACTCTATAAAAGAAAGGGAGGAGAAGGAGGAAGGATCATCTTCTGTTTGTGTAATGTTACGCTGCAGAAATATCGACTTGACTGATTTACTTGTGGGAGTTGGGATACCTAGCTCGGAGAGGAGTGGTAGCTCGGCCTTGCGAGGCGAGCTGGGAGCTAGACGAAACCTCTGGATAGTGTGTGTGGCCCCTTTGCGGCTCGGGGGACTAAGGGGAAAGAAGACTACCCCTAGCGTTGGCTGGGAGGTACCGGTGAGGTCTTGACGGTCGGCGAGCGGGAGTCGCACGGAGCACAGGACGCCAATCGGAGCAGACGAACAGGAAACGGTACGCTTTCTTAGTTTGAATGGTAGAATGTTGTAGGTTTTATGATTGGATCTGCATGTTGATTATGTAAGTAGATTGGATGTTTAGATTGATAGCTGAAATTTTTTTAGCCTAGCTCCTTGGTTTTCGTCTCCCATGGCCTCGTTTTTTCACATGTCATGATCGCCCTGTGGTGTTGATTGTGACCTTGAGGTTGTTAGCTTTCGTCCTTAGCTCGTGATTCCTCACCTGAGCAGTCGACTAGGAGCCTGATCTACGGTCGTCGCCTTAGCGTTAAAAGACCTATGGATCTCAACGCCCTGCTTTTTTGTGCGAGGATGATGAAGTGGACGTCGAGCCTATCAGCCGTCCACCTTTGTTGTTGTCCTTGGCTAAAGGTTGCCTTACGCCTTGATGCGATTATCCAACTCTACCCATTTGTTTGTTGGCGAAGATTTTCTTCATCCTCGGCTTGTTTTTTTTATCTCGTCATTATCTCGTTCCTTTTTACCCCATGTGTATAGTTGGATGGATCAATTTTAACGCAGCGTTGTTCTTGGATAAATTTTAAATCAGCATGGTGTTGGTATCCTAGAATGCCAAAACGATTCCATTCCCTATCTGCGTCCATATAATTTGTATGCTAGAAATGAACACAAAAAAAAAAAAATGTTTGTTATTTATGTCAATGAATTTAGTTTTTCTTGGACTGTGATTGCTATGCTTTAAATTATTGAAAACATTATAACGATCCCTGTCTGTGTTAATTTTTTCTGGGCAACGATTTTTCTCATGCCTGTAATTTCAACAAAAGATTAATTTTATCTCTGCGATTATAATGGTACTGGAATGGATAACGAACTTAACGTTGTGTTTGTGATTTTGAATGAAAGCATTTTATTATTGGAAGTTTTGTCTGCTATTTTAATGAAAACATTTTATTGTTGGAAGTTACGTCTGTGAATTTCTTTGACCTTTCTGGGCAAATTCTTATTGATCGTTTTCTTTTTACCTTTCTTCTTCATCACTTCACTGGCAAATTTAACTGTGTAAATATTATGTAACGGCTGTAGAGTCTTTCCCTCTGCAAAATCGCGTCTATGTATTGGCTGTGTTAACCTTGCCACTGCGATTTGTTTTTATGTATGGCTGCATAGCCATTCCCTCTGCTAAAATCGTATCTATGTATTGTTGGTTCACACCTTAACCTCTGCGAGTTGTACAATATGTTGTCTCTACCTTATTCTCTGCAAAACCGTGTTTAGGTAACAACTGCATGGTATTTCCTCTACAGAATCGCGTCTATGTGTGGGCAACAGTAATTTTACCTCTGTGAGTTGTTTCATGCTTGGGTGATTGGCTATGTTTGTTTCCCTTTTTCTTCTTTATTTTTACAAAGTTATTGGTTGCGTTTTGTTTTCCTAGTTGACTATGATTTATTTTTCCCCTTTGCAAAATGATGTGACACAGCCGCTTAAGGTATTGACAGTGATTTATGACCGTTGTGTTACCTAGATGTACCTGCTGCAGCTCCAACAATAAGATTGTAATATTGGATGACAGGAGAATTAATTGTTTATGGCGTGACTGGTAGTAAAAATTTTATGGCAACTTTTACGGTAGCTATCATTAAGGCAGACTTGTAGCAATCCCTATGGCATGACTGGTAAGTGATTTTTATGGCAAGCTTTATGGCAATTTTATGGTAGCAATAATTATGGTAGAAATTTTTGGCAATTTTAGATTTGAGCGTTAACGCCTTAGCTACCCTGCGAGAAAGACATGTCAGAAGTAAGTGAGTGCAGGGGCTCGTTTTCTATTAAGATCCCTTCTCTCTGGTTGGATGGACCTCTGATTTTAATTCCCTTATATTTCAGTGCAATCGCCTTCTGGTTAAATTTTTATATTCAACGTCCTTTACATTTCAAGTTTTAATCCAGTTAAATTTATCCTAAAGGTGAGCCTGTTCCAGCTGTGTAATTGGGCTTAAAAGAATTAAATGAAATTATGATGTTACAAGAAACTCTACCTCAAAATAAAATTTAGTTAATTGTTTTCCTATTTAGAATATAATTCCGTCGCAATTATAAAAATTGAATTACAAACTCAGGCACAATTATAACTTAGAAAACAATTCAATGGAAATGTTATTTGGTTTAATTTATTTATGTTACGATCCTAGAATTTTGAATTTTAACTTCAGTGGTGTTTAGAATTGAGAATATAATTTAGTTAAAATCTTAATACAGTTTAGAATTCATTTTAGTTTAACACCTTTTTAATTATATTGGTAAAGGGACTGTATGTCTCAACTTGTTTGTTATTAATTTGTTTCTTTTAAATTATATTGATAAAGGGATTGATTTTAAATTATATTTGTAAAGGGGTTGACTATTTGATTATAATTGAAAAGGGATTGGTTATTAAGTTGTGTCTTTCATCCGGTTGAACATGAGAGTAATGATTGGATAATGAGCTTGGTGAAATTCTCTAAGTTAGCGAAACAACCAACAATTTATTTTTGAGAATTTAAATTACTTCTTACCTCCTCTTAGAGCATTTGATTGAACACTAGATCTATTAGAACTTACATATATATTATTCTATAAAACATATAATATATAATGGGAGCTTTAAGAAAATAAATGCACAAAGGATTTCATGTTTATTAACGATTCCCTTAGTGATATACGGTATTGAGTGATAGGTATCTTTATAATAATGACTCAGATAAGTATTTCATTTAATGATTTCACATTTATTGAATTATTTAATCATTCAAGATAGTTTACAATGTGACTTGTGCATAGATAATAAATAAGAATTGGGTATGTTACGCCACCCAAGGAAAAATGTAATAGATGTTGGCTTGTTGAAGAAGCGTATTTTTACCTCATGTGAGATCCTTATATTTATTCAAGTTAGGGTGAAGTGTTTTTAATTAGTTGAACTTGCACCCTAAATTAATGTGGAATTACGATTTATTGAGGAATTCTAACCTCTTACGCATTTATAACCAAGTTGATTACTCTCGTGCCTTTAGAAGAATGTTGACATGTGAATGATTCAGTTAATAAACTCAATTGCATGCACTGACTTATAAAGTAATGTATGATGATAGATAGTGGGATTCTCACGTGTATGGGAATTAATGTCATGATGATAGTCTTAGATAATAACCTTCTTGTGAAATGGAATTTCAATGCACTGCGTGATGGTTCTAGTTGTTTACTTCTTGCGCATTGAAATTCTTGTAATTGATGATGGTTGATATTATATTTCTCGCTCGCCATGGAAGTTTATGTTACCTGTGTCGTCCTTCATTATGATGTCGTCAAGTTGAGTTGTTGTGATGCTATTATTGTCAGTACTTTCCTAATGAAAAAATTTTATTTTTACCTAATGTTGTCGCATGTTGTCGTAACGACGGGGTCGTTACAAAAATGCCCCTGAAGGGATGGAAATGCGGAAAAAAGGTGGTCTCACGGACCGACTGAGCTTATGAACACTGAATTCTGAGCATTTGATTGCTCAATATTTGGCGGATCAACTGCAAGTGCAGCTAATGCAACTCAGTGGATAACATTGGCTCCATATGGGGACGTGTGCTTGATCATTTTATAAAAAAGGAGAGCATGCGAGAATCCAGAATCTGTGACCTACATCACAAATGTCTCACCAAAAACAACGTAAGCAACACATGTATATGAAAACCAACAATTTAAGATACAAGTTACACTAATAAAAGAAGAAAATGAAAATGTTGCAGTAATTCATCTGATGGTTGAGATATTGGAAATGGAACTGTCAAGGAATTTACTTCACTGATTATTTCAAGATCATCATAATTGTCGAAGATCTTCTCTGAGGAGATGGGCTCTTCATGAGGAGGGTGGGGAGTTGAATAATCTGGATTTTTAATAACTTCAAACTCAATTTCCTTTGTTTCATCTTGATCAATTACTGACTCATCTATAGGCTTTTCTGGAATTTCTAGGTGAAAAATCTTTTTCTTGTTCACTGTGAAGTTCTGGCTCTATAGGGTTTGAATACTCAATACAAGTTTATTCCTCTACAAGGCAAGTTTCCATGGCCTTTAACTAATTTTCATAGATAAATTCCATTCCCTGAATGAATTATTTATTATTGGAATCTGGTGAAGCTTCTTTATTATCTGAACTGACTATCTATATATCTAGATGCTCCTTCTCCTTCCAGTTTTCCATAAAAGCATCGATCAATTCATTCCAAGTTTTAACTTGGTTATCCTTGAGCTCCGTGAACCAATCAAGATCATCATCATCGAAGGACAAGATAAACAAATTTATTTTTATATCTTCATATAGGTAATTGCAACACCATTTATTAAAGCAATGGGAAACTCTCTTAACATGACGTCTAGCATCAATAATGTTATTACTTTGAAAACAAGGAAAATTTTGTAAAGAATTTTATGGAATCAAATGTGGATAACCACTTATTGCAAAAAAATCAAAAGGTCTATAAAGATCATCGATTTCTAAAATAGACTTATCAAATAAAAAATCCAGAAGAAAAAAAAATCTATCAGAAATGGACTGGAACCCAAAAATTATAAGGATCCTACGAGAAGAAATCTTGGCTAACCTCCTCCAAAAACCCTTTTCGGTTCAAGGATGAAGCTAAGAAAACAATGAGTTCCTCTGTGGAGAATACTTTATCAAATTATTTTGAAGTGGAGTCTTCATATGATCAAGTTTATTCTAACCAAATAAGAAGCATCAAACAAAGAAAAAAAAACAAAAATGAAAACGAAAAGTCGTACTCCGAGAATAGAAATATGTATCCCCAGCAACGGCGCCAAAAATGTTGTCGCATTTATACACATTTGGGGTATCGTGGAAGAAACCATCAATCTACTTAGTGTGTCCTTGGGGGAAAGTCTCGAGTCAAGGTGCGATCACTTGATCCTCGACTCCTCCATCTAGGCCAACTCCTAGCGAAGCCAAGGGGGGTAGTCCCTAACAAAAATCCTAAGTCTTAAACTAATCTAAGCAAAATAATAGTTCTAGGATTTTATTGCAAGTAAAGACAAAATACACTAAAACAACTCTTCAATTAACAATTCATGATACTTATTCACTCATTCATAAAGTAAAATCTTGTGAAAGGAGATATTCAATACATAAGACCACTTGCATAAATATTGTAAAGGATGCACTTATTTGCAAGACATAGATCACAAGCTTAATTAGATAACCACAAACATAATGAATGAAAGATTAACTCATGCCCATTGTGAACTTGTAGCAATCAAATGTATGGAGATGTGAGACCAATGCCTTAAAAGTATCGTGGGCAGTTGTTGAACGTGTGTTTTATTAGATTGTCCTTTGAAAGTAGATTAATGAGTTAAATTTTATTTGCATTGAAAATAAAGTGTTTGAGCGCTAATCTAGATTTGGCCCTTCAGAGAATATTCCTAGAGTGGAGGTTGATCTTGTCGAATATCCAGCAACGAGAGTATCCCTCTGATTTTTCACACAAACTCAAGAGAATGTGGGAGATCCGACAGGGAGAACCTAGATCTCAAAGTTCCCGCCAGATTTCTTACACAAACGCTCTTATGTTTCCACTAAAGAAATACTTCTTAAGGGTTTCCCTATTAATCTATCTGCACTAACCATCTCGGATCTATGTGGAACTTACTTCCAAAAGATCGAGACTAGGCTCGCAATTGGAAGGGTCAAGAACAACCCATCGGGAGCTGAGGGGAATGTTTATTTTAGAACAAAAATAAAATTGTTGAAAGGAAAATGCGAAAATTGAAATGTTTTCTAATAACTAATCCACACTGACCAGCCTCTTGCGAGGAGCTGAGGGGATGGTTTATTTTCCAATTTTGAAATTGTGAAACTGAAAAGAAAACTAAGCTAAAAATTAAAAGATTAGTTTGTCGAAATAAAACTAATCTAGGTTGTGTGGTTAAGATAGATTGGTTGATTCCTTTAGATTATACGATAAAAGTAAAAAGCAAGAAATCAAAAAGACAGAAGCACACCACCACACCATCGATCCCCCTAAAGGGGATGACAAAACTGGGCACGATGAGGCCTTCTTTTATTAAAGCCTATTACAACTAAGAAACTAAGTTCTATTTTTTATTTTTTTAGAACATTTTAGGATCCTTATAGAAATGGATCAAGGAAAGAAACTAAAGTCTAAAACAAGCACTCCACTTTTTATTAGGTGACTTGTGATCTTGATCAAACAATATCATCAAGTGATACAAGGTCTCCTTGAAAATAAGAGGTTCAAGGCTCGATCTTAAGGCTTGAAAGAGCTTTGACTCAGTCCAAATCAGCTAGAACTTCTCCTTTTCTTTGTAGCGACCTATATAAAACCAACAAGCAAAGAAGATTCGAAACTAACACAAAATCAATCTAGACAAATGCAAAAAGAAAATATTGCCAATCTTTAAAAGTTTTGCAAATTTTATTAAGTAAAAGAAGGTGATTTTTTGAGAAATTTTATGGTTTTTTGAAGAGGTTGAAGAGCTCCTGATTGCTTGAATGCTCCAAACTTGTCCAAATTGGACAAAGTTTCTCCTTGGATTTCCAACAACCTATCAAGGAAAATAAGACATTTTTTCTTTAATCGCTACAAAACAACAAGAAAAGGGCATTTGCAAAACAGGATTAGGACTGTCAAAAAGTGAAATAAAATATAGGTAAAGAAAGCTAACTAAGCTAGTAACTTTAGAACACCTAAATAAGAAAACTAACAAACTTTATTGCTGATTTTTTTCTTGTTGTTTGGAAAGCAAGTAACTAAGCACTTGAAATGCTAGATATAACAATAAAAGCAATTGGAAAAGATCAACTTTTACCCTTTAAAAATATAAGAAAATTGCTTAATGAAAGGGGATATTTTCTTGTGTTAGATCTAG
>JZKD02S1547437.1:129250-142874 GCA_000966675.3 Picea glauca
AACAAAATAAGCATGCACATCAAACTACCTAGCATATATAAGACAATAGAAACAAAGAAGCAAGCAAGCTTCCTACTTCTATCCTATTGAGAGATAGCTCCCCTTACAAGGCCAATATTTACCAAAAGATATTGCAAGAAATAATCAACACCACATATACCTCATGTACACCATACACATAGATGATCCACACACAATAGCTGCTCTACACCATTAAGTAGCCTCCAAAGCCTTTTTTATTAAAATAGAAATGATATACCGAATACAATAGCAAGCATCTCATCCAAGCTCCAACTAACTAACAATGGGAGAGTATGCTCTTATTTATACAAGTTTGGGTGAAGATCCCAATGAGGAGGGCGCACCAAGTGAAGGAGGAGGGCGCACCATGTGGTAGAGGATGGGCTGCCAAGTGTGGGATGAGAGCTGCCACCTCTCCCACATCAATACAAGTGTCAATCAAAAGGTTTGGAACTCCAAGGGCACGCCACCTCTTAATGGAGTGGGCTGTCACCTCAAGGGTGCACCACCTCTCCAAGAGGGGCGCACCTCCCAATGCACATGTGCTCAAAACTTGAATACCACATCATTAATCAACAATCAATCACATTGGCCTTGTCCCCTTTGACCATCTCCTTGACTTCTATGATTTTACTTTGCCTTTAACATGTCCCCACATGTTCCTTTATTTTTGCCCTTGCTGAATTTATTGATTTTATTTGACTTTTTGGGTTTTTGAGAGTAAAATTAATTTTAAGTGATTAAAATCACTAATTTTACTCAAACAAGTGGGTACTTAGGTAATATGGGTGCTCTAGGTCAAAAAATGAGCATCCCCATGGCCTATTTAGTCCCGTAGTACCACTTTTTTAATGTATCTTTTTTTTTAATTAAAAATTGCCAAATTCTGGCAATTTTTTAATTAACTGAAAAAATTAAAAAATCCTAAGGGGGGCTTAATACAATTCCATAAGACTCTAGGAGGATGTTTAGCGTGGTAATATACATTAGACACTAGGCTTAGATCCATGCTCCAGGCTAACCATGGGCATATACTCCAGCTTTGGAGGGATTGAGTGAAAAAACTCATAAATTATAAATTGCCTGAAAACGGCAAAATATAATTAGTAAGTAAAAAAAACACTCCAGAATATAACTCATGCTTAGGACTTAAGGTGGCTAAGACCTTTTACAAGTTCATCATGCAACATCTCTTATTACAATTTTTTATGGAAATGTAAAGAGAAAAAGGTGGTCTTTACGACCGGCTAAACTTCTGAACTCTGAATTTTGAACATGAAAATGTTCAATCTTTGGCGGCTCGCTGGAAATTCACCCTAGTGCAACTTGGTGGATAACAGGTGGGATATAGTTGGTTATGACTTGGATCCCATCTATGACAATGAGAGTCATTTCCAAGTGTTTCCCTTGCAATTATCGCAGTAGATTACTTTTGACCAGTGGCACCAAGGAGATGAGATTTTTACTCATACTTTTCAAAAAACCAAGGATGACCTAGTGCCTTGTTTTCCTGATGATTTTCAGTCTTACCTTGAGATTTTTTATGAGTACCCTTCTGAGCATTTGGATTCTCTCCACGAATATGATTACCAACCACCACTGTGCTCGGATTTTGATACAAGTAAGAACATTGTTTGCCTAAAGAAGGATTCTCGTGACTTCTCACTTCAACCACCTGTTATTACTTTACCTTGCTTTTCCATTAAAGGTGTTGTTGGGAAGTATATTGTTTATGTAGAGTTTCCCCTTAGGCAAACCCTAGAGTCCAAGGGTTGGTTAAATATTGCAAGCTTAAGTGGATCTTCTCAATTTTTCAACTTTCCCTTGAGAATTTGCAAGTCGTCTGATACATCTTTGTCAATCCCTTCCCAGACTTCAAAGTATGAAAACGTCCTAGGTAGCCAGTGTGCAAACCTTTTGAGTCAGTGTTTTGAAGCTCGGGCTTTTCATGACCCCTTCAGGAGGTGGATTGAGTGCTTTCCTCAGAGACGGACTTGGCGAGATTTTATCCCTCCCACCCGCCTCCATGAGTTAGACTTTGAAATTTCTGATAATATGATATATATTCTAACTCATGACATTTTTGTGCTTGATTTATCACTTTTTTGGTTTATGATGAAGCATAAAGGCAGGTATCGTGGGACATTGCTGGATTGGCTACACTGGTTGTTTGACTACATCGAACATCCAACCAACAGGGAAGTAAAGGTAGGTACTTTGCTTTACATTTACATCTATTGATCCTTTTTCATATATCTTTATATATGCTGGGTTGGCATTACCACCCCATTTTGTTACTGATGCTTCTTTCAAGATCAAGCAGGTCTGTAGGTTGTACCAAAGATGCTGAGGTTCTCATGCGCTCTACGGTGAGCACATGTCCCCGAGTTGGAGCTAGATGTTATCCCCACTTTTTAGGGATAACTAGGAAATCACGTCTCGAGGCCAACAGGTCCTAGACATGGAGTACCGAGAGCAGGATTGACCTGAGCATGGCCCTGGAGGGCCCGCCTTTTCTTCATTCATCATCTTTTGTCTTGTCAGCAACAGCAACATCCATCACCATCGGCTTGATCTTGTATCAAAGGAGGTTCTTTCTCCATGAGGTAATTGGTCCAGGTATCATGGTATGTGTCACTTTTGATCATTGAAACCTTTAAATATATGCATCTGATTCCTTTTATCTCTAACAACTGCTTGGATCTTACATTAGCCCACTTGACCATGCTTGGGGAAATTGACAGGGTGCCCTAGAAAGCCTGTGCCCATAGGTCTTGGTTTGCAACTGGGGGAATTTCTAAAAAGCCATCGTCTGCTCCCATCACAGCACCATTGTTTCATCTTATCTCCCACTCATTTATCCCATTCCCTTTGTCCAGGCATTGGGTTGACCTATTTGCAGGATTGCACCTTATCTCATGGGAAGAAGGGGCTAAAGGCCCAGAAGGTAAAAGCAGTTGGTAAAAGACAAAAGCCTAGAAATAAAACCTCGAGATGCTTCGCCCAGGGATCCCCGAGAAGGCAGTAAAGAGCCTCTCAGCAAGAAACAAGAGGGACCCAAAAAAATAACAAAACAAGACCTAGTCAAAGGATAGGGGGTCTCATAACGAGCCATCCTATTAGGTCCATGGGTACCTAACAGTATGACATTGCCACCATCTGGTTACCACGCAAGGGCAGTGACTTTTGGTTGCATGGCCAAGGGAAAGGGGGTCTCATCACGAGCCAGCCTTCTCATCTCTGTGAAAGTACTTGTGGGTAAAGCTGTCAACTCTGGTCACCATGCCAAGGCAGTGTCCCCTGGTTAGTTCTTGAACAAAAAAAGAAAATAAAAGAACAAAACAAGAATAAAAAGAATAAAGGCAAGAATGGGCTTGGAAAAAATGCATCCATAATAGGTACAGCTCGCCTTCTACAAAGGCACCCACAGGTAACACTTATGCATCCTTGGCCCTCACTGCACCCACATGTTTGGACATCCCCTAACCACATCATCTCACTTACATGGCTTAGATGAGATCTTTCTGGAAAATCTCCTTTTCTTGTGGACACTAGCCCAATAGGATGCCTTGTCCTTTTCTCCAATCTTGTATTGCAGGTTTTTGTAATGTCTTTGAGCTATTGACTGATGTGTTAGGGGTTTTATCCATATGTTTAATAATATTGATGATGAGATGTGATTGACTTTGCTATGATCCCTGTGACTGATGAGCCCATGGAGGGCGTAGATTTTGATGTGCAGGACCATGCCTGACGAACAAGTACCATTTGGATTGGTACACATGGGGAGATGACCAGTTCGGACCTCCATGGGGCTGAAGAGCCCACCAGATGGATGTTGAGACCCCATTAGGGGGCAGAGACAGGACAGAGCTTGATCATGGGTTTTGCACCTGAGAGGAAGAGGGCGTTCCACCAGAGACACTCCGGCAGGACTAGACCTAGGGCGAATGACCCCTTTTAGTGGAACACTGGCCTTGGAAGGCTTAGAACGTCCCCATCTTCACCATGACGTCATCCAGCTTCATGGACGCTTTTGGAGGCAGACTGGGTAGCAGTGGCACGTGTGGCATGTTGGAGAGGCCCCTGGGGGGCTAATGTTTTGCTCCTGGATGTTTCATTTGCCCTAGAAAGGGCTAGCGCCTCCCTTGAAGGGGCTTTTACTCTCTTTTCTGCTTAATTAGGGTTTTTACTTAGCATTTAATGTAAAAACATTATGATTTTGACATTATGGCCTTGTCGGCCTTTTTATGACCTAAAAAGTATAATTAGGTCATTGATATAGTATATATTGAGGATTTTGATCCTCATTTTGTCATCACAACTTACTCACTCATAGTGAGGTCCGATTTTTGCACCCTATTTGGGTTATTGGCTGAATTAAGGAAGGTGCACTTGTTGAAGGAAGAGATTTTTGGCATTCTATGGTGTTTTTCTTGAAGGAAGGTGTTATAACTAGGGTTTGCTTGGTTATTTTTGATGAATTGTAAGTATTTTTCCGCAAAACTTCTTAAATGAATGGTTGTAGTCTTATTTTCTTACATGTATTTATAATTTGCTGAATCAAAACCCTAGGTGACAAGCACACAAGTAGGTCCATGTCTCATGTCCCCTGATAGAAAATCTTTTAGCCATTGAAGAAGAAGAAGAGAGCCTAGCCATAGCTACACTCCTTTTTCTTTCTCCCTTTAGCTAGCCATACCATTTTGACTTCAAGAGGAAGAAGACATCCCAGGCCTAGGTCATCTACACCTAGGGCCGTTTTCTTTTAGGGTTTGATGAAAAAGCCTTGCCTTAGTAACACTCTCCCTCTTTAAGCCCTCTTGTCTTGATTTTGTATTTCATTTGAGCTAGTTGTTTGCCGGGAAGGAGGAGAGAGCACGAGGCCTTGCTTTAGCAACACCGGAGTGAGCCTCTCTCCCCTAGGTTTATGATTTTGAAGCCCTGCTTTAGCAGCACTTCAAAACTTATCCCTCTAGTCCTTTAAAATCTCACCCCCTTCAACTCTTGCGTCCTTCACTTATGACTCCATTAAACCCCAAGGCACCGATCTAAGTCCTCCAAAGTTGAAGTAAGAACTCAATCTAAACACTCTCAAGACTTTTCGATTGAAACCCTAACTACACTAACCCTAGCCTAGACTAACCTACTAACCCTAAGTTGTTGACGTCATCATTGGATATTTCATCTTTATTGCAGCAACGTTTTACTTTATGAGCCATTAAATGGTGGTTAAGGCATTAATTGAATAAAGTGTTGATTGGTTACATTGAATGCCACATTGTTCCATTATTTATTGGTAAGTGACTTTATTTTCATTGCTATATTGATAAACATTGACTTCGTCAACATTACTGCTAATTGCTTATATATATTTATCAGATAGTCTTATGAAGTACTAACCCATTGAAATAAGCTTGCAAGTATCAGTTTGGTGTTGTCTTGTTCCAGGCAGGTACTCTTCATTGGGTTTTACTTTATTATTGGCTGTTTAGTCGGAACTTCTTATTGGTGGTGATTTGTGAAAGGGGGAAAAACTTATCTTCATCCTATTAACCTTTTGCCTCTTCAAAACCCCAGGTCACTGGGGACGTCTCCCCTGGGCCTAACCTCCTTAAAGAAAAAGAGCCTACCCATAGTGGTGACATTGGGTGGGATAGGTTTGGCCTTCTACCCTATAGCCTTTACTCCTAGCTACAAACTGTGCGATAAAAGAGTTATAGGCTGAAATTTTGAGGCGCACTTATTGAAGAAAGACTTTTATTGGCATTTTTGGCATTTCTCTTGGTGGAAGGTGTTACAACTAGGGTTTTTCTACATGATTTCTTGGTTTATGTAAGTGAATTTCTGCAAACACTTCTTAATTGAATGGTCTTAGTTCTATTTATTTGCATATGTTATTATAATTTGCTGAATCAAACCCTAGGTGACAAGCACTAGTTAATGTCCTTGTCTCGTGTACCCATCAATATTTTGAGCCATTTGATTTGTTGAAGAGGATAGAGCCTTGCCATAGCATCACTTTAGCTATCTTCTTCTAGCTAGCCATTTTTCCTTATTTGATGAGTTAAGAAGGATAAAAACACACCAAGTCCTAGGTCTTCTACACCTGGTGAGTCGTTTTTCCCTAGGGTTTGTCTAGTGAAGCCTTGCTATAGAAACACATCACTTGCTAACTCTCTTGTATTAGATCAATCATTATTCAAGCTAGCCATTTTTTCCATTGAGCAAAAGAAGGAGGAGAGAGCACTGAGGCCTAGGGTTTCTACACCAAAGTGAGCCTATCTCCCCTAGGATTTCATCTTTGAGGCCTTGCCATAGCAACACCTCAAAGTTTAACTCTCTTGTCTTTGGTTTCACCATAATCACTTAGTCCTTTGGCCCTTGCATCCTCTTTGGACTCCATATACCCTATGAGCACACTGATCTAAGGCTTCGTGTATTGAGTAATTTGATCACACAAACAACCAATACTTTGAACAACCTTTAACCCTTACTAACCCTAGCCTAGACTAAATTATACTAACCCTAGCGCTATCGTCACCTTCTTGTGCTATAAAACACCTTTGTGCAGCGTTCGTTTCACTTTTAAAGCAATTGAATGGTTGGTTAAGGCATTGTTTATGAAGTGTTGATTTTCTTACATCGAATGCCAAGTTTCTTTAACATGTATTGAGAAGTGATATTATAATCATTTCTATTGTACAAACATTGATTTACTGTGTCAATATTATTGCTCAATTGCTTATTATCATAAAATTCATTGATTATATGAAGTACTAACTAGCAAGCAAGCTTGCACATATAGTCTCTTGTTGCTTTGTCTTGGGCAGGTACCCTTCTTGGTTATTACTTCTGGCTATCTTTATTGGCTATAAGCCGGACTTTCTGATCAAGTGGTGACTTGTGAGGGAGATTATTATCACTTAGCCTTGCTAAACCCTTTGCCTTCTCAAAACCCCAGATCACTGGGCACATCTCCCCTGGGCCTTACCTCCCTAAATAGAAAGAACCTTCCCATCGAGGTGATAGTGGGTGGGATTGGTTCAGTTACGCCAGTTTGACATCTTTTCATCAATCCATTGTCCTAACTACAAACTGTGCGATAACAAGGACCTCGACCAAGGAGACATAGTCGAGGCGGCTGTTCCAGTCATTCCTGTCACTGCTCCCGTCTTGGTGGCAGAGTTGAGGAAAAGGAGAAACAAGGCAAAGAGGACCATTTATGATGCAGTTCGTGATCATATCATACCCCATTTGATGGGGAAGACTTATGCATACGAGATGTGGGCATCTCTATGCAAGTTGTACAGGAGCTCTAATGAGAACCGGGAGTTGGTTCTTCATGATCGACTGAGGAGAATTCGCATGCTCGAGGATGAGTTAGTTACTTCATTCTTTGGTAGATACACCCAGATCAGAGATGAGCTTGGAACCATCGGAGAGGTGGTGAACCCTAACTCTTTGGTGAGGACAGCTATGAATAGCTTCACCAAACCTTGGGATCCATTCGTATGTGGCATTA
Source organism: Picea glauca (assembly GCA_000966675.3). Lineage (NCBI taxonomy): Eukaryota > Viridiplantae > Streptophyta > Pinopsida > Pinales > Pinaceae > Picea > Picea glauca. The sequence goes on from JZKD02S1547437.1 coordinate 136,797, forward strand.
TTGCCAGGGAGGTTATGCCTACATGGGAGAGGATGTGGGATGACTTCGTCCAGGAGGAGATTAGGCTTGCAGTTGAAGCTTCTGGACAGCAACAACAGTCAGTTTTGGGTGATGAGGACCTTTCTCTTTGGACAAAGGGAAAGAAGAAGACCGGCCATGGAGGTCGGCAGGGTCCCAAGTTTGGGGCCTGTTATCCCCCACTTTTAGGGATAACTGAGAAGATTATGTCTTGAGGCCCACGGGTCCTACACATGGAGTATCGAGAGCCAAATCGAATTGAGAATGGGCCTGGACGACCCATCTTTTATTCCTTTCATCACCTCCACCTTGTCAGCAGCAGCAGCATCCATCACCTCGGCTTGGTCCTGTAGCAGAGATGGATCTTGTTCCATGAGGTAATGAGTCCGGGTATCATGGATGATCCTCAAAACCTTTGAATATGTGCATTTAATTCTTTTTGTTTCTAATGGGTGCTTGGATCTTATAATTATCCACTTGACCATGTCTGGGGGGAATGACAGGATGCCCTAGTAAGCTTGTGCCCATAGGTTTTGAGTTGCCACTGGAGGGATTTCTGAAGAGTCATCATCCACTCCCGTCATACTTACCACTTTTCATCTTACTTCTCGCTCATCCATCCCTTTACACTGGCCCGGGCATTGGGTTGGCCAATCATCTAAGGGTTGCACCTTGTCTTGTGGGAAGAAGGGGCTAAAGGCCCAGAAGATAAAATCAGATGGAAAAAGATAAAAGCCTAAGAATAAAACCTCGAGATGCTTCGCCCAGGGATCCTCGACAAAGAAGTAAAAAGCTTCTCCGCAAGAAACAAGAGGGACCCATAAAAATAATTAAAAAAGACCTAGTCAGAGGATAGGGGATCTCATCACGAGCCAACCTATTAGGTCCATGGGCACCTAGTGGTATGACACTACTAGCATCTGGTGACCACGCCAGGGTAGTGGCTCTTGGTTGCTTGGCCAAGAGAAAGGGGGTCTCATCACGAGCCAGCCTTCTCATTTTCGTGAAAGTGCTTGTGGGTAACATTGCCACCACTGGTCACCATGACAGGGCAGTGTCCCTTGATTAGATTCTTGAAAGAGAAAGCAATAAAGAAATAAAAATAAAAGGCATGAATGGGCTTGGAAACATTTGCATCCAGGATAGGTGCAGCTCGCCTTCTACAAAGGCACCCACAGGTAAGCCTTGCATTTCCCTGCTATCACTGCACCCCTTGTCAGGACATCCCTTATCCACCTCATCCACTAAAATGACTTGGATTTGATCTTTTTCGAAAACATCCCATTTCCAGTGGACACTAGCCCAATAGGATGCCCTGTCACTTCCTCCAAACTTGCCTTACAGCTTTGTACAATGTCTTTGAGCACTTGACTAGGTAGAAAGGGTTTTATGCACATATTTAATAAAATTGATGATTGGCTGTGATTGGCATTGCTATGATCCCTGTGACTTATGAGCCCATGGAGGGTGTATTTGTTAATGTGCTGGATCATACCTAACGGACAAGTACCATATTGGACAGGTAAACATGGGGAGATGGTTAGTTCAGACCTCCATGGGGTTGAAGAGCTCACGAGATGGATGTTGAGACCCCGGCAAGGGGCAGAGACAAGACAGAGGGGCTTTCACCGGAGAAGAGGAGGAAGTTCCATAGAGGCACCCTGGCAGAGCCTCACCTAGGGGGGGTTGTGCCCTCTCCACTGGAAAGTTGGCCTTGGAAAGACCATGACATCACCGAGGATGCCCATGACGTCATCCAACATTGTGGACATTTTGGGGAGGCAGTTATGGCAGTGTGGCACGTGTAACAACTTGGAGAGGCCCAAGGAGGGCTAACATTTTGCTCCAGGAGGCCAATGTTGCCCTAAAAAGGCCTCACGTCACCCTAGAAAGGGCATGATGTCTTACTTTTGCTTGATTAGTGTTTGATTTATGACATTTAATGTAAAAACAATATTGTTTGGTATTTTGGCCTTGTCGGCCTTTTGGTGACCTAACTTTTATTAAGGTCACTTGGTATTGTATAAGTAGAGAGATAAAACTCTCATTTTGGATCATCATCTTTCACTCACACTTAGTGAGGTCTGAAATTTGCGCCCTACATTAGGGTTTTTGCTGAAAATTGATGCGCACTTGTTGAAGGAGTCTCTTTCTTGGCTATTTTGGCATTTTCATGGTGGAAGGTTTACAACTAGGGTTTGGCTATATGAATGTTTGATGGATGTAAGTGAATTTCTGCAAACACTTCTTTATTGAATGGTTATGGTAATTTTTACTTGCATTTTGTTATTATAATTTGTTGGATTAAACCCTAAGGGACAAGCACATGTTGGTGTCCTTGTTTCATGTCCCTCCTAAGTTAAGCTAAGAGCCATTTTGATTTGTTGAAGTTAGATAGTGCCTTGTCGTAGCAACACTCTACTTCTACTCTTCTAGCCTAGCCGTTTTATTCTTGTCAATGAACCGAGGAAGGAGGAAAACGCACTAAGGTCTAGGGTTTCTACACCTTAGTGAGCCGTTTTCCCCTAGGGTTTGATTGATGAATCCTTGCCTTAGAAACACTTCATCATTAAACTCTCTTTTCCTTAGCCATAGCGTTTATTACTCAAGCTAGATGTTTTTATCTTGTTAATGAGCTAAAGAAGGAGGAGAAATCACTAAGGCCTAGGGTTTCTACACCTTAGTGAGCCTTTCTCCCCTAGGGTTTCATTGTTGAGGCCTTGCCTTAGAAACAATTCAACATATAACCCTCTTGTCTTTATCCATATCACTATCATCATGACCCTTCAACTTTTGCAGTGATTTTTGACTCCATTTGCCCTAATAACGCACTGATCTAAGACTTCCTATGTTGAGTACCTTGATCACACACAACTTCTAAATATTCTTAACAATCATTAACTACTTCTAAACCTAGCTTAGACTAACATTCGCTAACCCTATTGTTGCTATTATCTACTTGTGTTATACTTATACATTGCAGCATTCATTATATCTTTAAAATCAATTGAAAGATTGGCTAAAGAGTTGCTTCTAGTATTGTTACATTGATTTCCATTCATCATTGTGAAGTTTCTTTAGCATTTATTGTGAAGTGATATTGTGTAATCATTTCTATTGTACATTGTTGACTTGCTTCATCGATATTTTCTATCAAATTGCATTACATCAAAAGTCCTTAATTATATGAAGTACTAACCAAGAAAGTGATCTTACGCATGTATAGTTTCCTTGTTGATTTGTCTCGGGCAAGTACACTTTTGGGTTATTACTTATCTTTATTGGTTGATTAGCCGATACTTTCTGAACGGTGGTGACTTGTGAGGGGTAAAATATCACTTATCATTTTAAGCCTTTGCCTTCTCAAAACCCCAGGTCACCGGGGATGTCTCCCCTGGGCCTACCACCCTAAACAGAAAGAGCTATCCCATTTAGGTGACAGTGGTGGGATAGTCTCAGTTTCGTCAGTTTCCCTTTATTCTATCCATCTTTTACCATAACTACAAAGTGTGCAATAATAGGGCCCCACCACAGAGAGGAGAGAGCAGCAGCAATGGGTAGAAGAGAGACATGAGCACAGTGAGATGCCTTTCTTGTGGAGAGATGGGTCACGATGCAGGACAGTTTCCCAAGAAGAAGAAGAAGAAGCAGGATGTGTCAGCAGCGATAGCAGAGGAGATAGAGTTCAGTGATCAGTTTGCGAGAGAGTGTGCATTCGTGACTACCTTGTCGGCTATTACACCATCCAGCATTAGATGGAGAGACAGATTTGATGAGGACCGACTGACTCACAAAAGTGATTCAGAGGAAGATGAGACTCAGTGTACCTGGACATCTTCAGAGTGGGTGACTGGTCAACCCAATATAGCTTCAGTTTCAGAGCAGTCGAGTATAAAGAGAGTTGGTGCTACAGCTTCAGAGCATCAGAGGTTGATGAGGAGGAGGAGCAAGGAACCACGGAGGCTTGAGCCTCACTTAGCTTCTGAGACGGGCAGATGAGGTTTTTAGATCCACTTCAAGTGGAAGTGACTTGGCGAGAGGCCAAGTGGATGACTCTTGGTGAGATACCAAAAGAGGGAGACTCTTGGTGAGATGCCAAGAGTAGGTGGAAATCCTTGGTGGGAGACCAAGATAGAGATCTTTGGTGTGATGCCGAGATAGGTGATCTTGGATAGATGGAGACTCAGTTCCATTTATAGATCACACAAATTGAGTAGATCTGTGACAGAGTCCACTTTCAGTGATCAGGGTACATCCATACTCAACTCCATAGGAAAATCAATATCCCCCACGCATGACCTCATGTCAACATCCAATGGTGGATCACCCAATATCCAATCCTCCTCATGCCTAGGTGTTTCCCTGGCTGGATCCTCACAAGTATCACTACTATGGTGAAATGTTGAGTCCTCAACACTATATGATTGGGAAACTAAACCACATGCGTTATCATCCCAACTCTCTAGTAGTCCATCTGATGCCCATGAGTCCTGGGACTGGTTTGATGAGGCATCTAAGGCCACATCCTCACACACATCCTCCTCATCACTATCGTACTGCACCTCAATGTAATGCACTCTCCCTTTACCCCTGCATCTATGATCCATCTCCCAAATCTCTTTGTAACTGTGGCAAAGTTCCCTGGTCCTAACTGTTGTAGACTCAATATGTGCTCCCTTCAATCTGCTAGCATGTGGTGATGTATCTACTTCCCTGACTGCTTTGGCTATGTTTTCCTTTGGTATTCTGCTCCAATAATTGACTTATTCCATCTTCTTGGCCCATAATGCAACCTCATCTTTGCTCCACCTAGGATTTTTGATGGATACAAACTATTGGAATGTTACTTGAGCCCTGAATGTCTCACTAAGGACTTGATATTCCTCATCACAATATATGATATCCTCTCCAAAATACATTTCTCCTCTAGATCATCAATTTTTATCACAGGCTGGCGAAGGACTTTCGCTCTGATACCACTATAATGTTCCCAAACAGATTTACTTCGAACATGTTACGTTTTTATGGTTTTTTGGTTGTGGTATTTTGTCAAACAATTTGTGTGTTTGTCTTCTCAAATGCGCTAGGATGGTTTTATTGAGTTTTGCAGCACATAAATGATAGGAGCATAACAATAATGGATACGCAACAAGATGCAATACTAAGTAACACAGGAAATATCCATAAATACCTCATCTGAGTTTTATTTAGATATATAGCTGACCTCATACAAAGTAGAGAAGATCTAGAATACATATAGCAGAATAATGTATGTGGCTGATAGTGCCTCCAAAATACAAAAGAATGGAATAGATATGAACTCCCAAGAGCCCTCCAAGATGAATACAAAAGATCTCCAAGAGACAACTTGTTCTCTTGCTATGATGTGTTGCCCTCTCTAGCAAGTGCGCTCTTTCTGGTTGTAGCAAGCTAAGCAAAATTCGGCCTCTATGAATCTGGCCTCCAAAATCTTGTAAAAACTTTCCAACTGGTATATCGGGAGGTATATAAAACATATGAAGAGATGCCTCAGTCGAAACTCCAGATCTAACCCTCCAACTCAATGTGGCCTCACTGAACAATGTGCCCCTCTTCAGAAATCCAATCCATGGTCATAACAAAATAATAAGCAAGACAAATATACCAATGGTGAGTGAGAAATGGCGCCCTAGGCCTAGAAAACACTCCAGAGAAGAGATTTGAATCGTATCTCACTTCTTCTCCACCAAACGAATTGATCTCCTCCCAACAATGCACCCTACCTGTAGAAACCCTTCTAAAATGCACCCTATCTCCTTATTCCTTGTAGGAATTGTTATCCCCGATATCTAGGGATAACTAGGAGATCATGTCTCGAGGCCCACATGGTCCTAGACATGGAGTACCGAGAGCGGATCGACTTGAGCATGGCCCTTGAGGGCCCATCTTTTCTTCTTCTCAGCGATACTTGTCCTGTCAGCAGTACCGGCCTCCATCACTACCGGCCTGGGCTTGCATCAGAAAAGGCTCTTGCTTCATGAGGTAATTGGTCCGAGGTATCATGGTATGTGTCATATTTGA
>JZKD02S1547438.1:0-10426 GCA_000966675.3 Picea glauca
CCACTGTGTGAGAATATCCAAGACACTCTAAGGTATTCTACATGTTCAAATAGTAACACACACTAAAAAAGAAGAAGCCCCTAAGAGATAATACAAGCAATCACTAACTATTTTGAAGAACAGTTACAACAACCAACACTAGAGAAAATTACCGGTGCAAGTGCAACTCGAACACGGAAGCACCCTCCGGGTATACTCTGCAAAGCATGGCCCGATGTCTGTCCTAGGTACCACGGTATACCCCCGCAGTCCCCTGTGTTTGTCTCTAAAAAATATTGACAACTAGTTTGCCAGCACGCGACCAGTCACCAGGCAGGTACATTCGATAATCGGGTAGACCACAATGAGCAGGGTATCAAGCCCGAAACCTGTCAAGGGTATCGAGAGAAAATGGTCCAGAAGACAAATGAGGACCTCAAATGGATTCGATACCCATGAAGCCCTGTGGAAAATGCAAACGACGGAATCCCAAAGCAAGCCCTCAATATGTCTTCTCCACTACGCTTGGTCCGACTTTGGAGGGGTTATCTCCGCTACCTTTCCTCACGTGACCTTGTGTTTATCCCCTGTGTTAGAGGGGGGTCCCGGATAACTTCCACGAAACTAGACTTCTACACTCCCTATCACAGACTCCAATGTTTGGTTTTGAGTGGCCTTGGAGATTTTCCTCTCCAACCTAATCCAAGGCCTTAGTCCTGAACTAGTGTATGAACCCTACAAACAAAAAGGTCTAATAGATTTTAAATTAGCGTTTCTTTTATGGGTTTTTTTACGTCACGGGGTATGAAGGTGAAACTGATAATGTGTAAAGACTCAAAGAAAAATCAAATAAAAAGATGGAAACAAAAGACTTTTACTAAATGCAAAAATCAACAACTTTTCACAAAGAAAGACTTCTTTTTCTTTTCAATTTTTCTAAGATTTCATGCAGCAAACATAAAGGAANTGTTCTATTTTATTTATCAATATGGACAAATGCTTCACAACCAAAAGTTTTCAAAAAAGAATAGTTTACCTTTTTTCCTGTCCATTCCTCCTCTAGAATTCTACCATCCAAAGAGATTGAAGGTACTCTATTTATTAAGTAAACATCAATATCTACAACATCTACCCAGAACTATAAGGGAAAACCAACATGCAATCTCATACTCCTTGCACACTCCATGATTGTCCTGTTCATCCTTTCTGACACACCATTTTCTTGTGGTGTTCTTGGAACTGTCTTCTCTCTACGAATCCCATGGTATTAACAATAATCATCAAACTCCTTGCTGCAATATTCACCTCCATTATCTGATCTGAGACACTTCAACTTTTTTCCTGTGTCATTCTCAACCAAAGATTTCCATTTCTTAAAAGTATAAAAAACATTAGATTTTTGTCGAATGCAATAAACCCAAGTTTTTCTAGTTAAATCATCAATAAAATTAATATAATAATGAGATCCACAAAGAGATGATACCTGAACTGGTCCCCATACATATGTATACACAAGCTCTAACCTTTCACTCTTCTTTTCTTTTCTGACTCTGAGAAATCTGTCTCTCTTCTGTTTTCCTTAAACACAATGCTCATAGAAGTCCAAATCAATTTGTTTAAGATCTGGCAACAAATTTCTTTTGTGAAGTATTTGCATCCCCTTCTCACTCATGTGTCCAAGCCTATGATTCCACAGTGTTGTATCAACTCCTGTAGATGCTAAAGAGATAGAAGAGTCAGTATTACCAGTACATAAATACAATGTACCTACCTTCTCTCCTTTCGCTATCACCAATGATCCTTTGATGACCTTCCACATCTTCTCTGTAAATATGGATATACAACCTTCACTTGCCAACTTCCCTATTGAAATTATATTTTTCCTTAAATTTGGAACATGTCTTACCTCTTTCAAAAACCATTGGTTTCCATTCCGTTTCTTTATTTTTACCTTTCCCATTCCAACAATTTTGCATGGTGCATCGTCACCCAAATGAACGTGTCCAAAATCACCTTGAACATAATCTAGAAAATGTTTCCTATGGGGTGTGGAATGAAATGAAGCCCCTGAATCTACTACCCAAGACTCAAAAATATTACCTACAGAAAGAATTAAAGCATCTTGTAACACATCACCTGTTACATTTGCTTCCTAATTTCTCTCCTGTTGTCCATCTCTTTGTTTCTTTGGAGCTCTGTAGTTTTTCTTCAGATGTCCTTTCTTCCCACAATTCCAACACTCTATCTTTCCAATTCTGGATTTGGATCTGCCCTTCCTAGAATTCCCACGGTTTCCGAAACCCTTTCTTCTATCCTTTTGTCTTCCCCTGTTCTCCATGTTCAACACATTTCCTGATGTCTCACCTATGCTTTTCCATCGCATTTCCTCACTAAGGATAACACCAACAACATCATCAAATTTTAAAGTATTTGAACCAGAGACAGAGTTACTTACAACCATGACCAAGTTGTTCCAGCTTTCTAGCAATGAGCACAAGATTATAAGAGCCCTGACCTCCTCATCAAAGTCCACTTTTACAGAACTTAGTTGATTAGTAACCGTATTAAAATCATTTAAAAGATCTGCAATAGATCCACCTTCTGAAATATTCATCTTAAATAATCTCTTCATTAGAAATACCTTATTGAATGCCGATGGTTTTTCATACAATTTGGCCAATGAGTCCATCAAACCCTTCGTTGTCTTTTCTTTGGAAATATTGAAAGCCACAGACGCTGCCAGGATCAGTTGTATCGTTCCTAGAGCCTTTCTGTCAAGAATATCCCATTCTTCGTCCTTCGTAGCTGTCGGCTTCTTTGTTATTCTGCCCAATGGTAGGAACAGATCCTTCTGATATAAGTAGTCTTCCATCTGCATCTTCCATAACTGGTAGTTTTGGCCGTTAAATTTCTCGACCCTAAATTTTCAATCTTCTGACATTGCTCCCACTTGAACCAGGAACCCTATTTTCTTGTGAGTTAACTTTCGCTTTGATACTAGTTGTTCGAAAAATAGGACCGTGGAGCAATAAAATAAAACAAATGCAGAAACAAAACAAAAAAGATACACAATACAAAATAGACATAGATTTACGTGGTTCACCCAGTGTGGGCTACGCCCACCAGAGAAATTGCCAGGTCCTTCCTTTATTATTATCCAACATATGAAGGGATACAACCTACAACAAAACCCACTGTAACTTCCTCTTATTTCTCTCACAGAATCCTATCTCATAATACAATATTCGCCATCAACCATAGCCACAATGCATTTCCCTCATAAAATAGGGTTTCCTTCTAGGGCAAAAAACTCTAACATAATTTCTACCGTTAGATCTGCGACCTTATAATGAACGGTCCAGAGGGTACCCCCCCTATGCACTCCCCCGCGTGGAAGAGTGTACATACTTCATGGGGTATAAACATGGATGAAAGTAAAAGATCTTTGAATCAGGAAGATAATTAGGCTCCACAACCAACACATGCATCTATAGTTTGATAATCCATTCCAATGTCTTTCATAATGGCATGCAAACCTTGATATGTGCGAGGTAAAATATTTGATGATGGTAACAAAAATTCACCTAACAATCTACAACATAACAAACAACTAGTTAATGTAAGAATATTAATAGTAAAAAATGCATTCTTATTTTACACATTAATTAACACTAAAAACAAATATAAAAAAATCAACATTTATGTATAGTATGAGATGAAACATATTACATACCTTAGTATCTGTGTCATACAAGTGTTCGAAAAATTATTCATAACATTTAAGTTCACCAGCAACAATGTAGCGGAGAGAATATTTGCTCTTGATCCTTCATAAAGTCGTTTATTTTCCTTTTCTAATAGAGGTTCATCATAAATACCAACATTTTCCCCATCCTTATCCGACTACGAAAACAAATCTTGGATCATTTGATTTGTCCCATCATCTTCTTCCATGGGATCATTAACTTGATTTTTCCCATCATCTTCTTCCATGAGATCCTCATTTTCTTGGTCATGATGATGTTCCTCAGCTTGTACAACATCATTTCTACTAATACTTGGTGCAATATTCTACGAAAAGTAAGAGGGAAACTCTAACTTTATAATTACAAACAATCATGAAAAATTAGTGTATACTATAACAAACATTCAAACAATATATATAGATATATATAATTTTATATAAAATTGACAAAATAAAAAAAGATAATGAATATATAGATAATTATCATGGGACGATATTCATTTGATCCGCCATCAATGTGACCATATTTCCTACAATGTTTTGTAGATGTTGCTATTCAAATTATTACCAAACATCTGAGGCAACATTTTTTACAAGGGAAATAACATCTATCATCACCCTTTTCACCCGCTTTACTTTTTTCCCCACCTCTAACAACATTTTGAGACGTTTTTCCACACAAAAATACCCTTTCGGAACCATTGTTGTTATAGCTAGATTGTCGCAACATCTTTAAATCGTCAAATATTTATAGGCCAATTTTAGGTCATTTTCAACGACAAATTTTAATTAAATTATTATGGTCAAAGTTCGTCGCAAGAGAGACGGACAATCTAAAGTCGTCTCTCTTGAGATGAACATTGACCATAATAATTTAGTCAAACTGCAGGCATCTATATTGCGACGAATACGAGGTAGATTTAGAAAAAATGAGATTTTTCTCTTGCATGTTGTGATGAAATAATTCTTTCGTCGCAAGTGGTCGTCCCAATTTTTTCAATATGTAGTAGTGTCTGTATATACAAAAGTAAACAAAAATGGATATGCCTATCTCATGGCATCCTCCATTTCCCGCAAAGCCTCATCCAGGACAAAGTGTTTCCATTGCACCTTGACCTATGCAATCGTTCGGTTCTAGAGAGGGGTTTTCTTCCTGTCTAGTATGCATTGAGGTACTAGCAGGAATTCTCCCTCTGGCTTCACCTGGATCACATACCATTCAATTATATGATTAGAATCATGTACATACTTCTTCAATAATGAAACATGGAAAAAATTATGTGCCTTTATTGTGGGAGGGAGTGCCATCCTATACGCTATAGGTCCCACTCTATCTAAGACTTAAAAGGGTCCACAATACCGAGGTGCCATCTTGGAACAAGATTCCATCCTTAGGGAACTCTTCCCAGGTCTAACTCCAAGATAAACATGGTCTCCCATATTGAACTCTCTAGGAGTTCTCTTTCTGTCGATGTAACTCTTTTGTCTATCCTAAGCAATTTTCATATTTTTCTTTATCTGAATCACTTGTTGTTCCATTTCTTTTAGCATGTCGGGTTTGATTGTAATTCTATCCACTGTATTACTCCAGCTGATTGGAATCTTGCACTATCTACCATAGAGGGCTTCGAAAGGGCTCATCTTCAGTGACTCTTGATAACCGTTGTTGTAGGAAAATTCTACCAATGGAAGGTAGTCTTCCCACTTCTTAGGCTGATGCATTACATGCATCCTTAACATGTCTTCTAATATCTGGTTTACTCTTTCTGTCTGTCCATCAGTTTAAGGGTGATAGGTTGTTCTAAACAAGAATTTAGTCTCAAAACCAACCATAAAGGATTTCCAAAAGCTTGAAGTGAATTTTGTGTCTCTGTTAGATACGATCTCCCTAGGCATGCCATGTAGTATGAATATCTCCTTCATGAAGATGTTGGCAATATCTATCACCTTGCAAGTTGATTTGACAAGAAAAAAGTGAGCAGACTTGATTAATTTGTCCACAACTACCATGATGGAATCATTCTTCTTTGATGACTTTGTTAATCCAGTGATGAAATCCATAGAGATGGTTTCCCATTTTGATCTAGAATTGGATCCAGGAGTTTGATGGGGCTCAGAAAGGCCTAAAAAACAAAGTTCTCATAATGGATTCAAAACAAACTTGTGCGTAGGCCTCGTTGATACAAACCTGAAACAACTTGAACAGGATCAAATAGACATTGTATGCTCTTGATATGGTGATTTGTTCATTTTTCCAAGCATGCAAAAAAATGATGACTGTACAGTTCGTATAGTGCCATATGGAAGCTAACTGTATAGGAAGTAAGACCGTACAACTAACGTGGCAAGGTACCATTGACACTAACATGGAACCATCTGGAGGTGACACATGGTTGGGTGATAGGGTGTACAAACTACTAACATGGACTGATAGGTGGACCAATTAGGGAGTGACATGTGTCACCACTACAAGGGTGACATGTGGCACATCCATACAACTGATGTGGCAGGTCCATACAACACGTGGAAGATGACTAGTCCATAGGCTAACGTGGTAGGTGTGTTGGACGTTGACTGGGTATGACAAGTGGATGAATAAGCACTTGACACATAGCGTCAGATTTAGGTGAATGAGGAGGTGCCATGTGGCACCCATTCATTGGTTGTTTGGTGCTGTAAAATTGTTTGGAGTTTATGAGGTTCAAACCATGGACCTCTGGTGAGTGCCAAAATTTCTCATAGGTTGGGCTACTAGCCCGCCTACCGGATGAGTCTTAACCCTTATCCTTGCCAATTATATTTAAGTTTAGTGGTATGTCATATGGGTAGAGGTTATGGCTGGGGTTAGGCCCCAACCCCTGGTTTTGGCATGCACCATGTGACTATACCTTGGTTCTATGCTACACCACAACTACCACACGACTCAGTGCTAGACTCCAGGATAAGGGACAAGCACAGGGGCCACATACTAGCGCAAGAGATGCCATGAAACCATTGCTATAGCATTACTATTAGTGCATGGATAAGGGTTATCCCCTGTTGGTCGCGCTAGCTTGCCAACCAAGGGATAAACTTGGAGATACACCAGTTTGGGGGTGGGCACAGAGTTGGAATATTGCCATATGACTGGTATGCACAAGACCAGGGTCGATAGACAAGGGGCCAACGTGCCATTATTAGCCTGTGGACACTTGGATGCGCCCATATGCCCAGGAGCGCGGGGTTTTAAGGGATGCACCCAAATTATGTGCTAAAGTGGGTTTAAAAAATTTAATATAAAGAATTTTAAATGGATTTTCAGCAGATTTGAGGGATTTCGGTATTTTTTGGGGGATATTGGGCCCTTTTTGAGGCCAGATCTTGGGGGGAAGTTGGGATATGGTTACCAACTTTAGATATATATAAACCAAGGCTTATTGGAGCCAGAGAGGACATTTAGAGCAGGATTATGTTGAATATTTTCCAAGCCAAAGCCATTTTTATGCAGGGAAGCTATTGAGAAGCGCACCTTTGCGAGCCATTTATGGGAGCATCGGTCATCCGATTTCAATGTCATTTCTTTTGTTGGGTTCTAGAGATCTGGTAGAATAAGACCAGATTAGTTTTGTAACATTTTTTCACTGTTGTGATGCTATTTTAAATATTTTTAATAGAAATTAGAAAGCCTCACCCATTGAGAGAAAGGCCCGAAGACGTAGGCAAGATTTCCGAATTCCGTTATCACTTTGGTGTTCTATGGTTTTTTGTTCTTCTTGATGTTTTTCAGATCTGTATATGTGCATATGGATGTGATGTTTCTTTTATAATTCTTCCTCTTTCATTCAGCTTCCTAAATGGTTAATTAACACATGCTAAATAACTCAACAATTGTCATTAAAAGATCTTTTCGTATCAAGTGGTATCAGAGCTAGTTGACATTTGGGTTTGAGTTTTGCATGTTAACTAGGGAAAAGCTACATCATGGAGAAGGAGAGCTTGTTGAAGAGAATCCATTGATTGGATGGAGAAAGATAAATTCTCAAAGCGAGAAGATGGCATTGGAAGAGGGAATTTCTCAGGATGAGAAAGAGTTTCGAAAAAAAAATTTCACCATGTCAAAGATGATGAAGGTTTTGTATGATGATTACTTGGAATGGAAGAGATTATGGGGGAATCCTCAAAGGGAAAACGTGAACAAGGAGAGGATCCTCCTCAAATTCCTCCCTCACCTCCATCGTCACCTCCTTCTTCTCCTTCTTCTTCAAGTTCAATTTCTAAATCCACTGGAAAAAAGCATGTCCATAAACATAAGAATGAAATGCCTTTATTAAAAGTTGATGTTAAATTTGAATTACCCGTATATGATGGTGAAGTTAATGCATATAGACTTGATAATTGATTCAGAAAGATGGAGGTTTATTGCAGTGTAAAACAAATCAAGGATGAGGCAAATCATATCAAGTTGTCATCACTTAGACTTGGAGGCACAACACTCATCTGGTGGCAAAGAAAGTTGCAAAATGGCACAAAACAAGTGGGTAATGTATTTCCATCATGGCAAAGTTTCATTTCTGCACTTAGGAAACAATTCTATCCTTTGGGTTATAAAGAGAAAGTGTTGATTGAAATGAAAAATATTGAACTAAGAAAAGGAAAAACAGTGCAAGAATACACAGATGGATTTCATAAAATGGAATCGATGTTAGATATTCCTTTACATACCCAAGACACTTTTATGAAGTATATAGGAGGTTTACCTGCACATATTCGAAATATTGTATTCATGTTTGGACCTACTAATCTTGATGAGGTTTCTGTTCAAGCGACATACATAGAAACAGGGAAAACATGTGTTGGTGTACCAGGGGAATCGTCTTCAAGGAAAGAGGACTAAAGTAAGTGGCATGGAAAGAAGGAAAATGCAGTGACAATAAAGGAAGAGAAACCCTCTTGAAAGTATTGCAAGAAAGAGGGGCATAATGATGAACGTTGTTGGCAATTGCATCCTGAGAAGAGACCAAAGTGGTTCAAGGAAAATAAAGGGAGCCAAACAGTTGTAGTAGTAACATGACCCATAGACTTGGGATCAGATTCAGGTGATGAATCTAAAGTCTCACTGGTTGGTATGATATTTAAAATTGGTGAAGGATTTGATTGTAGAAGTAACTTGTTTCACATAAGGCTCATCATGAGGCACACTAAGGTTGACACATTGATAGATAGTGGATCTCAATCTAACTTAATTTTAGAAGAATTGGTTAAGCAATTGGGACTAAAAAAAAAGATGCATCATAAGCCCTACACACTTAAATGGATAAGAAAAAATCATCAATAGCACATAACAAAGCAGTGCACATTAAAATTTGCAATTTCATCTAAGTTTGTGGACGAGGTAACATGTGATATGGTGCCACTAAGTGAATGTGGAATGGTCTTAGGAAGTCCTTACTTGTATGATCGTAAAACAATATTATACAGGGCAAATAATCAATATCATTTAACCAAAGCAAGTCAAGAATATGTGGTTCATGCTCATCGTGTAAAGGAAAATAAAACTCTTCAAACTATGGAACAATTAAGAAAGGAAGCTCAAGCAAGCAACACACCCATAATTGTTTCAAATCAAGTAATCGATCTTAAGCAAGAACATGAGATGAGTGTGGAATGGAAAATCAATCACATTTTTCTTTAAGATAAGCTAATGTCGTGAAAATATTACAAACATATCAACTTATTTGCAGTCATATTTTTGATGCTATGATTAGTAATGTTGTCTACATGGATGATAGTGGCTTCAGTAAGATGTGAAAAGTTACCAATGACTAACAATATGCTGTCAGTTATCATGATTGTGTTACAGTTGATCTTGATGAGACAGGTGCACATGACATAGTTCAAAGACAAAGAACAAGCGAGGTGGCCTATCCCAAGCTTGATGACTGGTCAGTTACCTTTTGGGGACCAAAACATATTTAGTGGGGAGGTGTGATTTAGAATTGGATCCAAGAGCTTGATGGTGCTCAGAAAGGCCTAAATATCAAAGTTCTCATAATGGACTCAAAATGGACGTAGTCATAGACCTCGTTGATATGAACCCAAAACAACTTGAATGTGCTCAAACGAATGTCATATGCTCCTGATATGGTGATCTATTAGTTTTGCCAAATAGACAAAAAAATGATGACTGTACAATGCCACGTGTCAGCTGAATGTATAGGCCGTATGACCATATGACTGACTTGGCAAGGCACTGTTGGTGCTGATATGGTAGCATATGGAGGTGACATGTGGCAGGGTGACTGGGCATACAGACTGCTAACGTGGACTGACAGGTGGACCAATCATGGAGTGACATGTGTCACCACTATAAGAGTGAGATGTGGCACGTTCGTATGTCTAACATGGTAGGTCTGTATGACATGTGGAAGATGACTGGTCCACAAGATGATGTGGCAGGTGTGTTGGACGCTGACTAGGTATGACAGGTGGATGAATAAGCACTTGACACGTGGCTTCATATTTAGGTGAATGAGCAGGTGCCCTGTGGAACCCATTCATTGGTTGTTTGGTGGTGTAAACCTGTTTGGAGTTTATGAGGTTCGAACAATGGACCTCTGGTGAGCACCCATATTTCGTGTAGGTCGGGCTACCAGCCTGCCTATCGGATGAGTCTTAACCCTTATCCTCATCGATTATATTTTTAATTTAAGTGGTATGTAATAT
>JZKD02S1547449.1:0-10426 GCA_000966675.3 Picea glauca
TAGTCACTCGCCCATTAAAAAAACAAAACAAAGAGTAACGGTGGCGCTTTGAATTTCAAAGACTGTTTTGAAAGTAACTTAAGAAAAAGATATATGTTTGAGTTGTCAATAAGAAGTAAAAACAATTATCAAAGTTCTATTCTAACTAAATCTTTTACGCACAAATGCTCATACTAGGTTTAGTCTTCAACATTAGATTTAACACTTTTGAATCAAACTATTTATTTATATGTTTTCAGAGAGACGGGCTTCGCCAGGGAGGTTGGATTCTCTTCTCCAGCAGCCATGATAACTGCCACATTTAGGTCCCCATTCTCTGGCAATGCTTCATTCTTTTCGGTTAAAGCAGCTAAGCTACCGTAATCGTTTCTGTTACCCCCTCCAGAGTAGCTATTTGTTCTCCAGTATGAGCAAGCTAGGATAGCTAATGCAATGGCTATCAGCATTAACATAGCAACAATTCCACCAAGGAGATAAGGAACAGACGATTTCCATAAAAAGTGATTATGAGCCATAGTGATGTTGTAAGTCATAGAGCTAGAATTTGTTTTTTCAGAAGCACTTGCAAAGATTAATGAGTGATAGCACAAGTACATCAACAGAGAACAGATTAAAAATAAGAGATTTTAACCTATCAAGGAAATAGAACACAAGTCAACCAGATGATTCAGAGATTGTGATTAATACTGAATCTCTAGTTGCCCATCCAAAAGGTTTCAGCTGTATTTCAACCTTCGTTGCTAGCTAAAGCTCTATTCTTTTTCCAGTTTCTTTACTGTAACCAGGACGGAACACCATAACAAATTTCTTACAAGAAGCAAATTTGTTTCACAGGATCATATGACTGCGAGTTAGTAAAACTTTTTGACAACAAAGGCTAAAAGGGCATATTCTTATTACTCAACCTCTGCCGCAGAGAACCAAGTAATTTGGACCTTTGGGATTGCTCGTGCAGGCTTGTGTCCCTGAGGTTTTTGACTGTAAGGACCTGGCCTCTTGGTGCGTCCATACCATAAATTTATTTAAGACAAAAGAATTATTCCACTGCCGGACCGCTCTTCTATTTCTTTGTCACCTCAGGTCTTCCGCCAGATGCTAATATTGTCAAAGCCAACATTGACGTTCAGAGGAGAAGATTGCAAACAGTTCCTAGCAAAGCATAATAATAGGTTGGACCTCTTGCCCCATTTATTGGAAAACCCGCTTCTAGTTTCTGAAGAGATTACAAGCTTGCAAGTTAGTTCATTTAGAAATCCATTTCACGAAATTGCCTGGCTGTTTACAAGAATAACAGGACATGAGTCCACAACCACTGTTTCCTGGATGACTCTTTATATTTTGTATTTCACAGTCAACGAACAAGCCATTTTTTATTGGGGCAAGTTAATTTCCCATGAAATCTGTTCCCAATTGTCAAGCTTCAAAAGGGAAACAAAATTTAATATGTCGTCCTACTTAGTTTTTGTGATAACGCATTCTTGTCGTTTTCCACAACTGTCTCTATCCAAGAATGTCAACTGAGAATTCGACCCAGTAACGTTCTGGTACTAGGCCTTGTGGAAGTACAAGGCTTTCCACTATTTTTATGAGGTTTTTAATGGCTTTGTGTCTGTTTTCAAAGTTTTGTTGTTAGGAGAAGATGCTCCCCACATATATGAACAGGCAACCAAGTTTTTAGATAGGAAGGGGACACTTGAACATTTGGATAATTACATTGTCATAAGAATTTTTGGCTCTACAAAAAAATCTTCTCTCCTTCCATGTCACATTACGGACAAAAATGTTTGTTGCAGAAGTAGCACGACAATACAACTACTGGTTGAATTTGTTGCAAAAGAAGAAAAAAAAACAATTCATTCCTCTGCCTTAGAAAGTAGGGGAGTTCGTGTTGAAAAACATCAACAAAATTGATGAATTCACAACACATCCTAGCATCTCCAACCTAAGATATGTTGAAATCATAAGAGGGTTCGACCCTTATAATATTTTTCAACAACATTTACAAACACTTGGCCTCGACGATTGTTTTTAAAAAAAAAAACTACTCAAAAACAGAGACAGTGGTGACAACACTCATGCCTCTGATGTCGGGGACCTAGACATAGTGCAAAACTACACTAATTTATACATGCAACAGGGGAAAATCCCCAGTGAAAAGAGTGTTTAATTGACAAATAACACTCCAAAAAGTACGACATCCTTGAGCATCGCTCCAACGGCCCACCACCACAACAAAGAAACTGAGAGTTCTTCAAACGGAGGAGGAGATAATGACCCTCCTCATTCTAAAATTGATATTTCTCACAAGATTCCAGTAGAGAAGAAGAGAAAAAAAAATTGGGGCAGGTGGAAGAGCCAGAAATTCAGAGTGAGAACATGGAACTTGACACTGATCTCGATAGCATGCTCTGCTACCTTGAGTGACCCGGAGACACCATCCAACATAACCATCCAATGGACATATTTTTTACTAAAAATTTTGACGAAGATGAATCCTTCGTGTTCTAGAGCGTTGTTTTTGATAGCCAGTCCAAAAAATTGATAATTGAGAAAAAATATGTAAAAACTAAGAAAGGAAAATCTTGTTCAGAGGCTGACCTTGCCAACATGTGCCCGTCCCAAATCTGTCAACTTCACAGCGCCAACAAAGAAGCACTTCATGATTCCATTGGAGGCATTGAGGTCGAGAATGCCAGATTGAAGGACCAGGTCAAGGAATTGGAAGAGGCTTTGATTCCTATGCCATTGCTTGTCAATTCTTTGGCAATAGCCATGCCTGCCACCCCTGCAACGAACGTAAAATTATCCTCCACCCTGCTCACATCCTGTAGAGGATATGTGGAGAATAATATCAAGAAAAGAATGAAACTGGTTACCGAGGCGTGGAAAATATCACAAACCATCACTTCCCTTGGAACCAGGGCACATAGTTTACTGGAACATTTGCAGGTAGAGTTAAAAGATGAAAAAAATTTCTTTTTAAAAATGGTCCTTCCTTTAGGCACTATTGTCAACAATATGACATAAACAAAAAGAAGAGAACAAGATCTTCCATTCAAAAACCAGTTCGGTCAATTGAATGCATATTGGAAAGAAAAAGTGAAGAACTTGCATCTCATCATTCAGTCATGTGAACAAGCCATATCGAAGAAAGATAAATTATTCACAAGGTTGTCAAGAATAAACTTAGCCAGAAAAACCAATGACTTCCAAGACCTCGACTTAATCGCAAACTCATTTCCCTTAACTAGGCAAGAGTTCGATAAATAGGTTGCTATGTTTAAGGCCTTGTCTTTGAATTTTTTTTACAACATCCTTCACTTTGATCAAGCTCACGTTGATGAATGGCTAGTCAAATATTCAGTATAGAATGAGGAAATTCATCAGGCTCTATGTAATCTTTCTATCGACTTCCGAGAATTAGAAAACGATATTTTTAACATAAAAATACGGAATGAGATCAACGTCACCCCAATGAGAACTACATTGAAGAATGGCTCGAAAGGAAATTGAAGCAGGCCACCGACGAAAGGCAACAAGTAGTTGCTAGGATTCTAGCAGCCATCGACGACATCATTGAAACCGCAGTCGTCGACGACATTAATGAAACAGATGCTGCAAGAAAATATCCAAAGGGCTCATATGTACCCTCACTGTAAGTCTACTGATTGCATCATGCTTTGTTTATCAACCCAGTTATTCCACTTTTTTAAATAGAGATGTGTAGGCAAACGCTTATACCTTTCAATTTCTTTTTTTTGCAGGTATTGCACTCTATCTTCTTTCTACAGTCCTATATCTTGTACATATTTATCTAATGGTCTGCGGGAGCCCCAATCCCAATATACATGACAAACACATTGAAATTTCGATTTATATGTAACAGACTTTAATTTTTTTGTATATTCTAAAATTTCCAGTAGTATGTAACAAACTTTTATTTTTTCACATATTTCAAATAAAACTGTTTTCTTGTCTCCTTTTAAATTTATGTCTTCATACATTTTTATCTTTCACCAGTCTGTATGACAAATGCATTTAAATTTTTATATGTAACAGACTNAAGCAAATTTGTTTCACAGGATCATATGGCTGCGAGTTAGTAAAACTTTTTGACAACAAATGCTAAAAGGGCATATTCTTATTACTCAACCTCTGCCGCAGAGAACCAAGTAATTTGGACCTTTGGGATTGCTCGTGTAGGCTGTGTCCCTAAGGTTTTTGACTGTAAGGACCTGGCCTCTTGGTGGGTCGATAAATTTATTTCAGACAAAAGAACTATTCCACTGCCGGACCGCTTTTCTGTTTCTTTGTGACCTCAGGTCATCCGCAAGATGCTAATATTGTCAAAGCCAACATTGACGTTCAGAGGAGAAGATTGCAAACAATTCCTAGCAAAGCATAATAACAGGTTGGACCTTTTGCCCCATTTATCAGAAAACCCGCTTCTAGTTTCTGAAGAGATTACAAGCTTGCAAGTTAGTTCATTTAGAAATCCATTTCACGAAATTGCTTGGCTATTTACAATAATAACAGGACATGAGTCCACAACAACTGTTTCCTGGATGACTCTTTATATTTTGTATTTCACAGTCAACGAACAAGCCATTTTTGATTGGGGCAAGTTAATTTCCCATGAAATTTGTTCCCAATTGTCAAGCTTCAAAAGGGAAAAAGAATTTAATATGTCGTCCTACTTAGTTTTTGCGATAACGCATTCTTGTCATTTTCCACAACTGTCTATGTCCAAGAATGTCAACTGAGAATTCGACCCAGTAACGTTCTGGTACCAGGCCTTGTGGAAGCACAAGGCTTTCCACTGTTTTTATGAGGTTTTTAATGGCTTCGTGCCTGTTTTCAAAGTTTTGTTGTTAGGAGAAGATGCTCCCCACATATATGAACATGCAACCAATTTTTTGGACAGGAAGGGGACACTTGAGCATTTCGATAATTACATTGTCATAAGAATTTTTGGCTCTACGAAAAAATCTTCTCTCCTTCCATGTCACATTACAGACAAAATGTTTGTTGCAAAAGTAGCACGACAATAAACCTACTGGTTGCATTTGTTACAAAAGAAGAAGAAAAAACAGTTCATTCCTCTACCTTAGAAAGTAGGGGAGTTCGTGTTGAAAAACATCAACAAAATTGATGAATTTGCATCACATTCTAGCATCTCCAACCTAAGATATGTTGAAATCATAAGAGGGTTCGACCCATATAATATTTTTCAACAACATTTACAAACACTTGGTCTCAACGATTGTTTTAAAAAAAAAAAACTACTCGAAAACAGAGAAAGTGGCGACAACACTCATGCCTCTGATGTTGGGGAGCTAGACACAGTGCAAAGATGCACTAAATTGTACATGCAATAGGGGAAAAGCCCCAGTGAAAAGAGTGTTCAATTGACAAATAACACTCCAAAAAGTATAACATCCCTGAGCATCGCTCCAACGACCCACCACAACAACAAAGAAACTCAGAGTTCTTCAAACGGAGGAGGAGATAATGACCCTTCTCACTCTAAAATTGATAGTTCTCACAAGCTTCCATTAGAGAAGAAGAGAAAAAAAAATGTGAGGCAGGTGGAAGAGAAAGAAATTAAGAGTGAGAACATGGAACTTGACACTGATCTCGATAGCATGCTCTGCTACCTTGAGTGACCTGGAGACGCCAGCCAGCATAACCATCCAATGGACATATCTGTAACTGAAAATTTTGATGAAGATGAATCCTTCGTGTTCTAAGGCGTTTTTTTTGATAGCTAGTCCAAAAAATTGATAATTGAGAAAAAAGATGTAAAAACTAAAAAAGGAAAATCTCGTTCAGAGGCTGACCTTGCCAACATGCGCCCGTCCCAAATCTGTCAACTTCACAATGCCAACGAAGAAGCACTTCATGATTCCATTGGAGGCATTGAGGTCAAGAATGCCAGACTGAAGGACCGGGTCAAGGAATTGGAAGAGGCTTTGATTCCTATGCCATTGCTTGTCAATTCTTTGGCAATAGCCATGCCTGCCACCCCTGCAGCAAACGTAAAATTATCCTCCACCCTGCTCACATCCTGTAGAGGATATGTGGAGAATAATATCAAGAAAAGAATGGAACTGGTTACCGAGGCGTGGAAAACATCACAAACCATCACTTCCCTTGGAACCAGGGCACATAGTTTATTGGAACATTTGCAGGTGGAGTTAAAAGATGAAGAAAATTTCTTTTTAAAAATGGTCCTTCCTTTAGGCACTATTGTCAACAATATGACATAAACAAAAAGAAGAGAACAAGATCTTCCATCCAAAAACCAGTTCGGTCAATTGAATGCATATTGGAAAGAAAAAGTGAAGAACTTGCATCTCATTATTCAGTCATGTGAACAAGCCATATCGAAGAAAGATAAATTATTAACAAGGTTGTCAAGAATAAACTTAGCCGGAAAAACCAACGATTTCCAAGACCTCGACTTAATCGTAAACTCCTTTCCCTTAACTAGGCAAGAGTTCGATAAATAGTTTGTTATGTTTAAGGCCTTGTCTTTGGAAATTTTTTACAATATCCTTCACTTTGATCAAGCGCACGTTGACGACTGGCTAGTCAAATATTCAGTACAGAATGAGGAAATTCATCAGGCTCTGTGTAATCTTTCTATCGACTTCTGAGAATTAGAAAACGATATTTTTAACATAAAAATCCGGAATGAGATCAATGTCACCCCAATGAGAAGCTACATTGAAGAATGGCTCGAAAGGCAATTGAAGCAGGTCACCGACGAAAGGAAACAAGTAGTTGCTAGGATTCTAGCAGCCATTGATGACATCATTGAAACCACAGTCGTCGACGACATCAATGAAATGGAAGCCGCAAGAAAATATCCAAAGGGCTCATATGTACCCTCACTGTAAGTCTACTGATCGCATCATGCTTTGTTTATCAACCCATTTATTCCACTTTTTTAAATAGAGATGTGTAGGCAAACACTTATACCTTTCGATTTCTTTTTTTTGCAGGTATTGCACTCTATCTTCTTTCTACAGTCCTGTTTCTTGTACATATTTATCTAATGGTCCGCGGGAGCCCCAATCCCAGTCTACATGACAAACACATTGAAATTTTGATTTATATGTAACAGACTTTAATTTTTTTGTATATTCCAAAATTTCCAGTAGTATGTAACAAACTTTTATTTTTTCACATATTTCAAATAAAACTGTTTTCTTATCTCCTTTTAAATTTATGTCTTCATACATTTTTATCTTTCACCAGTCTATATGACAAATGCATTTAAATTTTTATATGTAACAAACTTTTATTATTTTATATATTTCAAAATAAATGGTGCTCTGCATGCCAAACATCATTTACTTATGTCCCATGTTTGGTGATATACATGTTGCACACAACATTTTCGTGATATACATTTCAAAATTTCTAGTAGTATGTAACACACTTTTATTTTTGTACATATTTCAAATAAAACTGTTTTCTTATCTCCTTTTAAATTTATGTCTTCATACATTTTTCTCTTTCACTAGTCTATATGGAAAATGCATTTAAATTTCCAATTTTTTTCTTCCACTATGAACAAATTTGTAGTTTGTTATATACTTTCAAAAAATAAATGATGCTCTACATGCCAAGCGTCATTTACTTATGCCCCATGTTCTATGATATACATATTGCACACAACATTTTCGTGATATACATTTTGCACCGAATACTTCCGTCATTTACAATTCGACCCCATTTTCCACAATTTACTTTCTAACCTAGTTGGCAGGGACTACGCTGCCACGCAGCCTTGTTATGTTATTATACACTAATAAAATTATCTTATTTTATTTACTTAGATATTACTTTTATTATTATTATAGACACACATAATAAAAAAATAATGATAATTTAATAAACTATTTAAAATATAATGAATTAAATATTAATAAGATTAATTCATTGTAATTATTATTAAAAATAAAAAACCACTTCACAAAATTTAAATATTTAAAAAATATTAATTTTATCTAAATTAAACACAAATATTTAATTATATATATTTATATCTTAGAGAGAGAAAATATAATAATCAAATCCACATTTTATAATCAAATTATAATGATTTATTTAATTTACATAATTGAATCATGATCAATGACTTAGTATTATGATCAAAGAAGATGTTAACCAACTTAGATCCATTTAACTTCAGATCTATCAAGCACCTATAGGGATCAAATCTCTCTAGGTGAAAACCTTTAACCTTTCCTCAATTTTTGCACTCTAAAAAAGGTTTGCACCTTGGGATATTTGACCCCTCTCCACCATTGATAGATTCAGAGTTAAATGGATCCAAACAGGTTGTTATATATATATATATATATATATATATATATATATATATATATATATATATATATATAATAGAGCTGACATAAATTTTTGTTATTTTATTATTTTTTTAATGCTTTATTATTATTTTAATGTGTTATGTTGGATGAACATCTCCCCATACCAGTCTATAGAGTGCCTCTCGGTGCAATAAAGTCTCTAAAGAAAACATTATGTTAAATGTTCTAATGGAATTTATGAAGAAAATTCTAGAGGATGTTTTCAGTGGTGTAATTATAGACATTCCAAATGACATTTCCAATGTCATTCCATAGGACACACTAGAGTAATTAGTATGTATCAATGGTGGAACTTGTGGAAGTTTATGTCACCATTTGTTTGATAGAAAATAAAAAGTGTCATGTTACAATCCCACTTACTACCCATATTGCTACGCAAATGAGAAAAAAATGAAACAAATTGAAAACAAGTTGTTTTAATGGTGAGATGGGTTGTAATGTGGGTGGTATTTTTTCTAAAATATTGTAGTGTGTTTCCCCCCTAGGACAACCCTTCGAATATTTTCAACTTCCAGGTCACTGCATGAATTCCTTCGATTACATCCACAGTTCCCTTCCCCAACTTTTTTTCAAGACAATTTCGACAAGTTTTATCCATATTTAAATAATTTGAGATCCTTCAAGAAAGTTTCCATCAACCACCTTCAATCTGCATCCTCCCCATTTGCAAGTGATCATTTCTTTCCTAAATCCCTTTTGAATCCCCTATGAGAAAGTCTTTCCAAGCCCACCATCCTTCAAAGAAAAATCAAAAGAAAAATATTCATTGAATCGCCACAGACTCTCGAGGGAATTCGAAAATTTTAAGTGATAAAGATATTTTGAGAAATCTCAAAATGGTTGGGGCCTTTTAATGATCACATGTTTGAATGGGTCTTGAAATGGTCAATAACTTTTGAATGTTGCACCTTTGAAGAATCCCTGAAGTAGTGTGACATTCAAAAAATTAAGGTGCCCAAAGATCTTTCGGTGAGTCATAAAAATGGTTGGGACCTTTTGAAGGATCACATATTTGGAGGGGTCCCAAAATGGCCAGGACCTTTCAAATAATGCATCTTTGAAGAAGCTTCGAAATGGGCAAGGGAATTTGAAAATTTCAAGTGCCAAAAGATCTTTTGAAGAGTCCTAAAATGGTTAGGACCTTTTGAAATATAACATCTTTGTGGGAGTCCCAAAACAATTTGAAGTGTTCAAATGTTGCATCTTAAATGAAGAAACCCCAAAACAATTTGAAAAATTCAAGTACCAAAACATATTTTGAGGAGTCCCAACATGGACAGGGCCTTCTAAGAGATCACACCTTTGAGGAAGTCTTGAGATAGTTGGGAAAATTTGAATGTTGCATCTTTTGAGAAGTCCCAAAATGGTTGAGAACTTTGAATTTTACATCTTTGGGAAAGCCTCGAAATAGGTCAGGATTATTCAAATGTTACATCTTTCCAGAAGCCTTGAAATAGTCAGGGGCATTTTAATATTACATCTTTCAGAAACTCTCGAAATGGTTGGGAACATTTTTTATAGTTACTTCTTTTGATCATGACCTATGGGTTATTCTAAGAGGTACATCGACCTATATATATGCATGTTCCCACTCGAAAGAAGGTCGAGTATGTTGTAGCCAATGAGAACCTTCCATGTGTGTAGACGCACTTTATTAATGATGGTTGGGGTATAAATTTGATTCAATTAACTATGAAATATTGAAGGAAAACAAAGGATCTAAGAATAAAGACTTTAACATTTGACAACAATGTAGAGACCTAATGATGCCACCCACATTCAAACCAACTACCACTTTTCAATTGCATTGCATCAGTACAAAGAGTTTTGAGAAGAGGAAGGGAATTGGATGTTTCACCAACAAAAGTGATGAAGGAAACTACCACAACCCATAAGGAGTAAATGCAACTTTTGGGGCTATACCTCATAGAATAGTTTCCTTGAATAGGGGTCTACTTAGGATATCAATTTTGTCATACAAGCTTAGGGCTCCAAGGAGATGGTCATGAATTGCAATAATCAAC
>JZKD02S1547460.1:0-10426 GCA_000966675.3 Picea glauca
AGTGTTTCTTGCTCAAAGAAACTTGATGGAATCATGCCCTAACTGAGTCGAATCCCCCTTGGATTTCTCTGACTCCTTCCCTGGCTGCACTGACTTTACTCGCAGATTCTTTTTGACTTGCACTGTCGCGTCATCGCGTCCTTGCATACTTCTTGTTGCCATGATCTTTCTTCCATATACCTTTTATTTCCAGCAGTCTGCAACACGATGGTTATGATTGCAACAAAACGTGCATGGAATCGTTTTTCCAATAAGTTTCATGACTCTAGCATGCTCATCAGTAAAGGTGGGCGAAGGTGATTTATACCTTTCAACCTATTTACCTTTCTTCCACGACTCACTGTTTGTGTCGCTGCTGGCTCGAGATGCCTATTTTCCTTGCCGAGTCTGAAACCATTCCGGTGCCAATTCTATATGCTGCTCCCAATAGTGGTTAGCAACATGTCCGAAATTTTGATAGTGTGTGCAACGAATCACTGGATTGTCGTCCTCATAAGATTCTCCTGCGTATCCCAATCCTTCTCGGGGTGGACGCTCACGCACTTCAATTGACTCGGCTCTGCCTTGGGCATATTTTTCAAGGCCTTGTCCCTTCTTGTATCTGAACTTCGATAGAATTATCGTACCGAATCCTTTGGTATGTTTCTCAAATGTTGCTATCTCCGGATGGTCAGACTCCACTTCCTGCTCAATTACAGGTGAGGCTGGAGTGTAATCAGTGCTTTCTACTAGCGAAGAGAATGGTCCAATGGATTCTCCTACTGACTGCTCCTCAACTTGAGTAGCAGGAGTATATGAATCCTCTTCATTTGATTTCCTCTAGAATGGATGAGTTCCATCATCCATGACGGGGCTCAGGCTTCTAACTGAAGGACTTCCTCCAACTGGCCTTGCTTCCATTGCCAACATCAACGTTCACATTCTTTCCCTGTCTTCCTCAATAATCTGCACCAATCTTTGCAATTCAAAATTCTCTCACTAATTTTTTTTTTTAATCTCCTCGAGCTCCTAGAGTCTGTCTTTCTTCAACATTTCCCCCATATTCATAGTTCCTGCAAATGTCAGCCTGCTCTGATACCACTTGATCCGAAAATCGAAGCTTAGCAATCACACACTATGACCTCAATTTATCAAGACCTTTTTCTGATGGTGCATGTGAATATGAAAATGACAAAGAATTAAAGAATGAAGAGAAATAGAAGATAACACAAAGTAATCAAAGCATCAACCAATTGTACACAATAAGTTGATAACAGAGTTCGACAATCTCGCCTACGTCTCCAGGCCTTTGTCTTTAGTGAGGGAGGCTTTCTCTATTCAATATTCAATGCTTTAAAATCTGCATTAAAATTACATCATATAGGGCTTTGATTGAATGATGTATTCTTCTCTATCTCAGAAACCTAATGCAATAGACGGCACTGAAAACACAGTTGTAGAACTCCCGAAAACTGCCTCCAAAGCTCAACTACTCTACACTGCTCAAGACTACTTGACCTTGGCAAGTTCTTCCTCGACTTGCTTCAAGATTATTTGCTACTTATTGCTTGTTTCAAACCTCACAGTGGCTTGTTTTATATAGCCATGAGGTAGAGGGATCAAATCCTAGCATCCCACTTTTCATGGCACTCAATTTGGCCCAATATCCACCAAGATATGGCCAAATAACCAAAACTGGTTAATAAAATCCATAAAAACCATAAAGACAAGGGCAAAACCCACTTTATGCCATAATAATAGGGCTAATATCCTTAGGCCTATCACCCCCCCCATTTATGGTCATATGGTTATATTAGGTGGCCAAGCACCAGGCCATAGGGCTATGTACTAGCCCCTTATCTCAGAATATATGGTCATATTAAACCCCATAAAAATCGGGGCTATCCCTAAACTTAGGCACTAGGTATCAAGCTCAAGTCAGATCGCAAGGTGTTGAATCCTTATCCCCCATGCCTGAGACTTATCACTTGGGTGGAAGCTTCCCGTGCTTATGGGAATATGCGGATGCACAAATCCGTGGGCTGGGACTTAGCCCCAACCCTTTTCGCCCCCATTCAACACTTTACAACACTTTAAATAAAAGTTTGTAGACTTGTAATAACAAGTTGCATGGTGGTACATTGGAATACAACCTACTCCAAAGGCATAGTCTCCTGATGGAGGTCACGAGTTTGAATCCTTCAAACTCTAAAATTTTGGTACATGAAAATTTCGGCCAATGCCTGGGTGCCACATGGCACCTCCTTATTTGCTGGACTGATGCCACTTGTCAACTAGTGATTTTCCCATGTGTCTGCTCCGTACCTTCCCTATCAGCAATTGGCCATGTAAGCACATTGACCCTATGTCAGTCAACGATTGGACCACCTGTCCTCCATCCGTACCTATCTCTGTCTGCCACGTGTCATCATTCGGGGCTGACATGTCAGCTATATAAGTGCCACATGTCACCCTTTCAGTGGTGACACATGTCACCTCCTAGTTGGTCCATGTCATTTGTATGGCTTGTGATCTGTGCCTCTGCCATGTCAGCACGATGATGTCATGCTGACGTCATTATTGACTTTTGATTGTTGACCCTGTTGACTTTTTGACTTTTCAAACAGAACGTGATATTAGGAGAATACGACATCCATTTGACACCATTGGGTTCGTATCGATGAGGCCTATGCACACGTCCAGTTTGATGCCATTATGAGAACATTTATATTTAGGCCTTTTTGAGCCCCATCAAGCTCCTAGATTCAAATTTGGATCAGCTCAGGAAACTCAAACATGTCCCCTCCAAGTGTTGCAACCTTAACGAATGGAAAATGTGCCCCAAATGATTTTCTCATCGGAATCTGACGAGGAACTAGGAAAAAGATGCGTCTTGCCTTCCTCTCAACTGGGTCTAAAGGGAATCTTTGGATTCTCTTTGTATGGGACAATTCAACTCAATACCTCCTCAGAATTTGTGACCTCACCCTGAATAAGTACGCCCTTACTGATGGAACCCATGAAACTATTGTTGAATATTGATGAAATACCCGTGTGATCTCCTCGGTGACCAGGGTGTGTCTCTCAACACCGAAATCATCCACTAGTGTATTCCTCTTGGAATCCATTGAGCTATCTATCCTGAGATGCACCTCTCTCCTCAAATGACAAGTCAAAATATGCATAATGATGAATTATGTCACTTTACCTTTTCTTATAGCTACCCAAAACCCTAATTCACTGTAGACTCTATTTTTAGCTCAAGTTGACTTAAAATCACTTTTAGCCACTTTTAGCTCAATGTCACTTTCAAATTATAACACCCTCGGCTAGAGTGACCTCTAGTAACCTTGATTACCCCTTTCTGGCCCTCTCTATAGTCTAACGGGGTTGTTCACACCATTAAGCCTCCTCTCTGGAGCTCTTATTTGGAAAGGGATATTATAGTCCTCCCTTCCCGAAATTGCTTGTCCTCAAGAAATACCAATCCAGGGTGTTGCAACACATGTTCACTCTCCCAAGTAGCATCCTCTACTGGAAGCCCTCTCCATATGATAAAACCCTTTCTGATGACTGTGATCCTCAGTTTCCACTCTCAAAACTCCAATACCTCCTCCATAAAAAATCCTATTGTCCCTCCTCATCCAATGGGGGGAGCTCCTTTGATGTGCTGATGAATTGTCCCACCGC
This sequence comes from Picea glauca, assembly GCA_000966675.3. NCBI lineage: Eukaryota > Viridiplantae > Streptophyta > Pinopsida > Pinales > Pinaceae > Picea > Picea glauca. The sequence continues at coordinate 3,670 of JZKD02S1547460.1, forward strand.
CTTCTTGAGACGAGATACGTGGAACATGATATGAATCTTGTTCCGCCCTGGAAGCTTTAGCTCATAAGAAACCTCGCCTACCCAGTGCATGATCTTGTGAGGTCCATAAAATCTGGGCTTGAGCTTCTCATCCCTAGTCTTCTTTAGAGATGACTTTTTGTAAGGTTGGAGTCTCAAGAAAACCAAATCCACAACCTCAAAGCTGCGCTCTATCCGCACTCATCTTCTATTGATTATGTGTTGTCTGCATGTTCTCTTTTAGAAATTTGAGAATCTCTTGACCCTCTATGATCCAATCCTTGGCCTTGGGGCCTATGATCTCCCCGAAAACCAAGTCTATCAAAGTGGGAGCATCATACCTATACAATTCTCATAAGGGTGTCATACCAATGGTGTTGTAACAATGCTCTGCTAAATGTAGCCACCTGACCCAGGTTCTTTGCTGTCCACCCACGTAGTTCCTCAAATACCCGTCAACTGACTTATTGATGATCTCAGTATTTCCATTTGTTTGAGGGTGATAACTGGTGCTAGGTTTCAACTTTGTCCCCACCAATCTAAACAACTCCCTCTAGAATGTCCCAATAAACCGACTATCCCTGTCACTGATGATATTCCTCGGCAACCCATGGAGTCTGAAGGTCTCTTTGAAGAATAACATGACTACTTGAACTTCACTGTACTCTTTCGATATGGAATGCAAGTGAGAAAATTGGTCAATATGTCAACCACTACATAGATGCAGTCCTTGCCCTGGACCTTGGTAGGCATGCTATGAATTCCATCGATATGCTCTACCATTTCTACTCTGGAATGGTAAGTGGTTGAAGTAGCCATGATGGAAGTGTATGCTCTGAATTTTTCTATTGACAAGTCACACACTCACCGATGTACCTCATAACGTTTTGTTTGAGGCCCTTCCATGAGAAATTGTCCCTGATCTTCCTGTAGGTTTTGAAAATCCCCTGATGGCCTGCTAGTGATGACTTGTGAACTGTTGCGAGGATCGTCTTCTTGAGCCCTAAATCTGGTACTAAGTAGACTCTATCCTTGTAGAATATGACATCGTCAATGACCATGTACCTATCATCCTAAATATTTCCATCCAGAACCTCACAAGCAAACTTGTTCCTGGAATATTCCACTAACAAGTGGGATTTCCAATCTGTTGAAATCTCCATCAAAGAACACGATGTAGGTCTCCTAGATAGCGCATCGGCCACAATGTTCTTCTTCCCCTTGACATAATTTATGTCGAATTCAAATTCTTGTACCTTCGTCGCCTATTTCTGTTGGTGCTCACTGAGGTCCTTTTTCTCAAGGAAATACTTCAAGCTGTTTTGACCTGTTTTGACCACGAATTTGCTGCCCACCAAATTTTGTCTAAATTTGGTCAAGGAATGCATGATTGCTAGAATTTTCTTATCATAAATGGAGTACAACCTCTTGGGATGACTGGTATTCCTTTTCTCAAATATAATGGGGTGTCCTCCCTGCATCGAAAATTCCCTGATACCCTTGTTGGATGCATCACACTCTAATAGAAATGACAAAGTGAAGTCTGGTAATGCTAACACTGGACAAGTGCCAATGACTTCCTTCATGTGATCAAAGGATTTTTGTGATTCGTCAATCCATATGAAGGCCCCATGTCATGTGAGATATTTAAGTGGTGCTCCAAGCCAGGAAAAAACCTGGACAAACCACCTGTAATAGTTGCATATCCCAAAGAAGCTACTCAACTCTATCATGCTCCTAGGTGTTGGCCAATCCAGAATGGCCCTGATCTTCTTTTGGTGCACCTGTACCCCTTGTGCACTAATGATGTGGCCCAAGTAAATAAAATTTGTCATACCAAACTCACACTTGTACTCTTTGGCGTACAATGACTGTGTCTCCATGATGCTCAATACCTCATCCAAGTAACTCATATACTCCTACCATGTCTTGCCATAGACCAAGATGTCGTCGAAGAAAACCAGGACTGATTTCCTCAATTGATCCCTGAATATGTGGTTCATGGAAGACTAGAATGTAGCTGGTGCATTGGCTAGCCCAAATGGCATAACCATAAACTTGAAATGACCAAAGTGGCAGTTGGATGTCATCTTCTCAATGTCTTGCTCTCTGATGTTGATCTAATGATATCTAGAGCAAAGATCAATCTCTGGGAAGAAAAATGCTCCATGAAACTCATCCATCAACTAATCTATGTGAGGGATAGGATTTCGGTTCTTGATGGTATTCTTGTTCAAATCCCAGTAGTCAATACACATACTTATGGTACCATCCTTCTTTAGAACTAAGACAATTGAAGAAGTGAATGGACTGCTAATTGATCTGATGTGTCCCATCGTAGAAATTCCTTAATTGATTTCTCTATATCATCCTTGAACCTCCTAGGATGATGATACAATGGTGTGATCATAGGTTTTCCCCCCTCCTCTAACTCAATGGTGTACTCAAACCCCCTATCCAGTGGCCTTCCTAGTGGAATCGAACCAAAAACCTATTGATGCGGCCCCAATAAGTTTTTGATCTTTGTCTGATACTTCCTCCGACCCTTTGAATCCTTCCACATAGTGATCAAGCACTCTGCGACATATGCTACCTCCCCATGCCTGAAGATCCTCTCCATCCTCTTGGACGAAACTGTCCAGTGTGCCCCTGTCAAAATGCCCCTCAGAACGATCCTCTTCCTGTCACTGTCCCTGAACCCCATCTCCAAGGTTTGGTAGTTAGTGGTGATGTTTCCCAATGTGATCAACCACTTGACTCCCAATACTACATCTGTGTCAGATAGGTCAACTACATAAAATGTGTCTCTCACTGTGTAGTTACCTAAATTTATCTCTAAGTCTGGGACTCTGTCAAGACAATCCACTGTATGGCCATCTGCTACTGCCACATTGAATCCCTCAAACTCGTCTGTCTGAAGTGCCCGCCTCGACACCAATGAAGCATCAATGAAGTTGTGGGTGCCCCCACCATCGATTAGGGTGATTTCCCGTTGTCCCTAAATAGCCCCTTTGATTTGGAGGGTTTCATAGCTAGGAACACCAGAAAGGGTCTCTATAACTCCTCCCTTTGTTGGTTTTCGTGCGTTAGTTTTCTTAGGAGGCTATGGAACTACCTGTGGGTGGGTCCCTGCTGATGTTGGTGGTCTCTGTGGAGGCTTCTCCTCTTCCTCTAATGGATCCTCCTTTGAGCTAGTGGATCTATTTTCCTTCTCCTCCTCCTCACTATCCACACTGTCTAATTCCACCTCAATATAATGGATCTCTCCCTTGCCTATGCACATGTGGACTGGAACCCAAGGGTCTTTGCAAGAGAAGCATAGATTCTTCCTCATGAAATCCCATTTGGTTTCATTGTCTAATTTGGACTTACCCTTCAATTCCCTTTGAGGATTTCTTTGATCCATGTCTCTCTATTGTGAAAAGGGTTTGGTAGCAGGTTTGGATTTCAATGTTGAGTCCCCTATGTCTCTCGTGTGCATAATGGCCTCCTGTAGGGTGTGAGTCTTGAAATCCTTAACCCAACCTCTCAATGGCTTTGTTAACGCCTTAGTGAACAACATCACCAGTCTATGCTTTGATATATTGGATACAACCATTGCCTTCCACTGGAAATCTCTGATGAAGGTATCGATTGATCCTGTTCATCTCAATTGCGTAAGGTCCCTAAAATGGATCTCTGGATCTCTCATGTAAAATATATCCATCAACCTCTTTGTGAACTCTAAGTATGAAGTAATATGGTTGTGACCTAAGGTCACCATCCCATGGTACCACCACTCGTTGGCCTCCCCATCCAAGTGCAAAGTTGAGAAACTGATAACATCGAACTCTATCATTAGGTTAAGCTTGAAGTATGTATCAAGCTTCTGATCCCATGCTTGAGCTGAGCATCTTGACGATCCATCAAAATTAGGAATGTTCAAATTTCCCACTTTCTTAATGATATCCATGTTGTGAGTTTTCCCATTTCCCCTTTGTGCCTCTCGGGGTCTGTTTCGATATCAGATCGAACAATAGTCTTTCAAACTCATGTCTGCATGGAACTTTGGTCCTAGTGCCAAGTATTTTCTCTTGTACTCCCTGAATGGATCCTATGGCAATACATGTCCCTAACTTGACTGTCCTTCTGCATGCCCTAGCTGTCCCAATGCCCCCCCCTAGAACTATGGGTATAAAGGTTGAGGAATCCTCTTAGATGATGTGTAGGCTTAGACTGGTGAAAGGTGTGTACTAGCTCTACCCTGCGATCCATTGGAGCAATTAGCCCCACCTCCCTAGTGTCATCCTAAACCACTCACTCCTCCTGCGAAATTAGCACCTATAGTGCTCACGCTATGATGGATGATTTGTGTACTGATGGCCATTTGTTGTATGGAATGCATCTTGTCCTTCTTTCCTCTAGCTAGGTCATTCAACATGGCCTACGTACTGTCAACATGTGTCTTGAGGCCTTTCCCCCTACCCTCTGGTGTCTCATGCCTGTCATCCATAGTCCTATATATATCTACCTTTATTTCAAAGTTTATATGATCTTTGTCCTTTAACTTTGGTTTTGTATTAGACTGAGTGTGGAAGGGAGTGTAGTCCCTTCTGTTCCGGTATTTCCGTCTCTACTATGACCTCTGGGGTACTGGATTTACTTGTCCCCAATATGTACTCTTCCCTATGGGGATTCTTCACATGTTCCCAGAATCATGGGGTCAAGATAAGTACTTTCTTCACAGGCTGGCAAGAAGAAATCTCTGATACCACTGTAATGTTCCTGACCCGGCTAGTCAAGGAAATACTGCTAACCTCATGTGACCAAAAATATGATCCGATACACTGGGGGTTTCTGGATTCATTTTAGATGTGTATGTGTATAATTAATTGTTTATAACATATATATAGAGCACACATATAGTAAACGAGACAAAAGACTGTAAATCATATAATATGATATCTCTAGAGTACAATGTCAAATGCGGATGAAATAAATTAAATCAATCAGCTAGATCAAATGACAAAAGGATATTATCTAGAATACAATAATCAAAATAAAACAATAACACCTGATAATAGAAGACTAATGCTGGATCAATGGAAGAGGTTAAGATCTACTGCAAGCTACGACAACTCATACGACAATTGCTACAAGTCTGGAAAGTTTGTCCTGGTGGATAGACCTCTTAGATATTCCCGAAAACTGTCCCAAACAGTGTGCCCTGTTTTCTTTCTCAATCCTGGTGATTGTCTGCTCCTTTGTTGGTATGTATAGACCCCGGATGGATCCCCTTGGGGAAATGCGCCCCCCCTGATACTAGAAAAATGTGCACTAGTGATTCCACTATAAGAATCAACTGATATGTGTCTCAAACTGATCGCCTTGGCCTACTGTGAAATGGGTCGGAAGGATTTCCCTGGATCTGATATGATGATCAGTCGGGAACCCCAAATGTGTCCTCCCCAAGTGCCGCAACCTCAACGGATGGAAAATGTGCCCTAGATTATTTCTCCATCGAAATCTGATAAGAAACTGGGAAAAAGATGCGCGTTGCCTTCCTCTCAATTGGGTCGAAAGGGAATATATGGATTCTCCCTATATGGGACAAGTCGATTCAATACCTCCTCAGAAGCTGCACCCTCACCCTAAATAAGTGTGCCCTTGCTGTTCGAACCTATTAAATTTTAGCTAAATACTGATCGAAGACCTGTGTGATCTCCCCGGTGACTAGGCTGTGTCTCTAAACACTAAAATCAACCATTGGTGTATTGATCCTAGAATCCATTGATCTATCTCTCCTGAGATGCGCCTCTCTCCTCAAATGACAAGTCAAAATTTGCATAATGATTAATTAGGTTTCTTTACCTTTTCTTATAGATTCTTGAGACCCTAATTCACTATTGACTCTATTTTTAGCTCATCTGTTCTATTTTTAGCTCAAGTTGGCTTAAAAGCGATTTTATCCACTTTTAGCTCAATGCCACTTTCAAATTATAACACCCTCGGCTAGAGTGACCTATAGAAACCTTGTTTACTCCTTTCTGGCCTTGGATATAGTCTAACAGGGTTGTTTATGTAAATTCTAACCTTGTACAATGTCTACTATAAACAAATATTCAGAAAATAATAGAAAAGATACAATGGAAGATACAAACATTACACAGATATTTTTCCCCTGGAAACCCAAATCGGGAAAACCAACATATATTATATTCATTCATTGTGTTACATTGTTTACAATACAATATACATATAGGAGCCAACAACATCCAAAAACCTAACCCAATGACCTGGATTAGTCCAAAACCCTAATTCCTTAATCGGAAATAGAAAACCATCGGCAAAAACCATGTGTTGAAAAACCACCTAAATACATGTCACATTTCTCGAGGCAGAATTTTTTTTCTGGGGGTGCTTCCCCTAGACCCCTGCGTGGGGGGCTCCGCCCCCCTGTAACCCCCCTGTGCACCTGGTGCATACACTCAAACACTACTACTCGTGCAAAGAATATAACACATACCCGACATTCTACCACTTGTTGTTTTCTTTGCATATAGGGGGTTACAGGGTTACATAGTAAAAAATCCAAGGCAACAATGCCCATGGATCCTCTACACCAAGAGAACTTTTTATTTTCTCTAGATTTTGTTAATGAGTCTGCAACATTCTTCAAAGTTTCCACCTTCATCAGTGATACTTTCTTTTCTTCAATCATGTCTCTCACAAAGTGATATTGAACATCAATGTGCTTTGT
>JZKD02S1547471.1:0-10426 GCA_000966675.3 Picea glauca
CAAGTTTAGGAACATTGAGGGTTGATCAACATAAATTAATTGTAATATAGGAGTTAAGCAAGGTTGTCCCATGTGCCCTACCCTTTTTGGCATATACATTGATAAGTTAGAGGGTTGTTTGGAAGAAGTAAGATTTGTCAACACATCTCTAGTCCGGATAGTCATCATCATTCTTCTTTATGCTAATGATATTGTTATTCTAGCAAGGAATCCGTATGATCTCGACAAGCAACTAAAAATTCTCAAGGATTGTTGCTCTAGTAAAAGGTATGACTATTAACACTAACAAAACAAAGGTTAATATAATCAAATCCAAAACGACCATTGATGTTAATTTCATGTATGACAACAATAGCTTGGAGGAAGTGATTTCATATAAATATCTCATAATCGATTTTCATCACAAGCTTAATAGTAATGATAGCATTGAGAAAATCATAAATGGAGGGTGGAAAGCTTATTATGGACTTGAAAACAATTGTAAATCAAGAGCGAGTATTTCCCCTATCAAGAGCATGGAAATGACTAAGTAATTCATGTACAAGAACAAGATAAACAACATGGAAGAGAAGAGGCTTCCTAAGATTGCTTCAAATGCCAATCAAAACTACTTGCAGTTCAAGCAAGGTTGACATAAAGATGTCATGTCTTGGCTAAGTCATTGGTGTATTGAAGAAAATGTCACTTTGTAGAACAACGGTAATATTAAAAATATTATTACATCTAACTTTAGGGAGAAAATGTGGTGTGACAAAGAAATAGAGAATTTAATAGAAAACTAAAATACTACAAGAAGGTGATCAACCATAATCTAGAAGATCAAATTATCTGTTTGTTTTACTAAGTCGATTAAATTGATCTAGGATTCAATCTAGTGATCAAAATTGACAAAGGTAGTGCATACCCAAGATGACCTAAATTTAAGAAAACAGGTAGTGATCATTCTCATTGACTATGCACAAAGTTGGACATTAGGGACACCCTCCATTGATCATTTGATACTCTACTCATGTATAAGTATGCATCATGTATTCTTATAAAATTGTGAGATAGATTTCATAGATTGATAGGGGTTTCTTTATACTTTGTACCTTTGTGAGATCAATGCCACAATCATACTCTATACGGAATTCAATCATATGATGTTTCCTTGCAACATTATGATCTCTACATAACTTTGTAGTTTGTTCGATTCTTTTGTGCCTCTAGTGTTTGCATTCTAGTGTGTTTATTCAACTAGTTTAAATGGTTTATTGGTTCATTGCATATATCGGTTCATTTAGTTGCTCAAGTGTTTTCATGTTTAGCATTATTGTTCATTTAGTTCCTCAAGTGTTTTCATGTTTAGCATTATTATATGACATTTATGATCATATTCTAAGATTATGTGTGTCACTCCTTGCATGAGTATTATTAATCGTTTTTGTGTTTTTTTCCAGCAAAAAAAATTCTCGATTATATTTAGAATATAATTTTCCTTACATCGCAGAGTAGTCAAAAGTCAAACCTTTACACATGGATGAGTGTCAGTGTATGGCTATGATTTGTACCCCAAAAAGAGGCTAGTGATCGTAGCCAACACAAAAGTCCCAACAAAAATAAATAGACATCGAAATTGATAGTCCAATCTCATGCAGAAATACAGAGGCAAGAGAAGAAAATTAGTTTTCAAAACTAATTTGTGATCGGATGGAAACCAAAACTTTGAAGGAATAAAATAAGTTTATAAAGTTTGTAGGGTCCTCATGGTTTTCTAGCCAGTGATTATAAGAAAGTAATATGGCTTGCTTCTGGAGGGCAGTCTTGGAGAGGGCATCCACTTTCTTATTGTTTTCTCACGAAGTGTGGAGAAGAGTGATATGCCTGAACTTTTGTTGAAGCTCTCGAGTTCTATCCATCCATCCAAGAAGGGAGGATACTTGTAGCTTTCCTATGGAGTTTAACCAGTCTATCAATAGTTTTGAGTCCCCAAGTAGTTGGAAGTCCAAAAAATGCAGCCTAGAGGCCAAGAAAAGTGATGCCCAATCCCCCATCAATTCTTCCTTTGTACTAGTTTCGGGTCCGCAGTTTAGAGTCCAACAAATATGAGAGTTATTTGTAATCCTAATGTGAACACCATTACCACAGTTGAGACCGTCCAACTGTGCAGCGCCATCGAACCAACCTGTAGGCAGAATGAGAAAAGTGTCATGCTTTAGCTTAATCATTTTTTGTCTTTGATGCATAGCAAACCAGCTAGTGAAGGAACCCAGGGTTTTATGAACAATCGTTGATGCGGAGGGAGTCGCATTGTTGAAGATAACATTATTCCTTTCCAGCCACATGAACCAGTAGGTAAAGGATGGCAATGTGCATTGTGTTCTATGTGTGTTGCTCCATCTCTTGTAGCAATCCTGGATCAATGATCCCTTCCAAGAAGTTTGCAGATGAAGAACCGTGGAGATTCGTGCCCAAACCCATCTATAAAAGAGGCAGCAAAAAAAAATATGATGAGCAAACTCCTCCTCCCTGTGGCAGAGATGGAAGAAGCTTGGGCCGGTCCAGCCTTTGCTTCGAAGGTTACCCCAGGTATTGATTTTGTTTTCAATAGTTAACTAGGTAAAGAGCTTGATCTTCATCGGGATAGTCCAGCTCCAAAAAAATATCCTCTAGTTCTCCGTTGAAAGTGACCATTGAAGATTTGAAATTGCAACATAGTTGTTACTAACAAATGGATGACCCTAGGAGTCTCCTCCAATCCAAAGGATAGCGTCCTCCCTCTCTTGAAGTTTTATACCAACAGTCGATAAAGCAGTGGCATATGAATCCCATTCCAACGTGAGAGCATCAGAAAGGCCAAGGTCTTCACTAGTGCGCCAGTAGTGGGAGATAGAATCGATGTTAGTCAATTTTTTAGCATGGAAGAGAAAATAGATATGGGAGGAATGGAGATGATTGAGGAGCTGAAGCGATAAAAAGGAGTTTTCTCCCAAGCCTAGGATGTGATCCTGTCCTAAGTGGATAGAGTGACCAGTCCCCAAGTTTCAAGAGAGCCAGTGGGAGATGAGAATAGTCATCCGAGCCAGGTTTCTCCAAGTGTAGGAGGCAGATCTGGGAATGGTTGGAGACAATCTAAGCCAAGCAGCGACAAAGACAAGTGGAAGGTATTTGTCCAAAATGATTGTATTCCAAATCCTTGTAGTTGTTAATACACGCTAGAGTGTATTTGCGACAAGAGATAAATTGAAGAAGAGAATATTCCTGAGGCCCCAACCACCTTTTTGTTTTGGCTTTGCAAGAGTGTCCCAGCTACAAAGATGGGGGCAGTGTGAGGATGTGCATCCCAACCAGAGGAAGTTGAAGGAGATTTTGTGGAGCTTGTGGAGCACGGCCACTGGGAGGGTAGCCATACCCATCCAATGTACAGGTTGAGCTTCCAAGACAACTTTTAAAAGAGTATAGCGCCCACCGAGGGAGAGTCGGTGGTTGCACCAATTCCCAATTATGTTTTCCACTTTTGCCAGGAGCTAGTTCCACTCTGCAATCCTGTAGGAATCTGCCTTAATAAAATATCCCAGGTAATTGAAACCTTTAGACAAATTTATAAAAGAATGTGGAAAGAGAACTTTGAGGTGAAACAGTGGCTGATCTGAGAGATTTGAAAAGTGAAAAGTGGACTTGGACCAATTTATATGCAGACCCAAGGCCATGTTGAAGACTTGAAGAATGTTTTTAATTTCTCACCATTCAAGTAAAGAGCAATTGGTCATTATCAAAACATCGTCTACAAATAGTAGATGAAGAATCTTTATCAACCTTAAGACTTTTACACCTGTCAAGATCCCTTGTGACTAGCCTTGTTTGAGAAGAATACTCAGGCCTTCCATGACTAAGATAAAGAGAAGTGGGGAGAGCGGGAAACCCTATCACAAGCCTCTGTCACTGTGAAAGAAGGGAGAGGCTTCCCCATTAACCAGATCTGAGAAGGTGGCACTCGAGACACAACCCATGATCCAATTGATGGAAGACGAACTGAAACCGGATTGAAACATAATCAAATGAAGAAAGTCCTAGTCAATGCAATCAAAGGCCTTTTTTAGATCTAGCTTTAGAATAAGTGCCTTTGATTTTTTAGCTTTTTTGTTGTGGAGGCATTCTTGAGCTGTGCCTATTGCATCAAGCATCTATCTGCCTTTTAGGAAGCCCAATTGTTCACTGGACAATGATCGTGAGAGAACCGGCTTTAGACGATTGGTGATGATCTTTGTAATCAATTTATAACACAAATTGCAGAGAGAAATAGGTATGCAATCTCCAAAGGACATTGGGTTGTTATTCTTCAGAATCAATGTCAAGAAAGTAGAATTTATAGATCCTGAAACTCTTCCCCGTTGTTTGGAATATTCAACCAAATCAAGAAGCTCTGCACCAACTAGATCAAAGTAATGGAGGAAAAACTAGACGGTCCAGCCATCTGGGCCGGGGCTTTTGTCGGATGCAAAATAAAGAAGAACAATTTTGACCTCCTGTAGAGAACATGGACTGTCCATGAGGCGAAGGTCCTCGACTGTATTTAATCGGGGAAAGAGGCTTGCCACACTAAATGAATCCAGAAGTGATGGATCGGTTCTAGCACCATAAAAAGTTTTAAAATGTGTTGAGGTTGTTGTTAATAAAGCTGGTTGTTCCTTGTGAATAAATCCATCATCATCGATAATATTCCAAATGTATTTTTAGTTCCTGTGATTACTAGCGAAGGAGTGGAAAAACTTTGTGTTGTTGTCACCGCAATTTAACCAAGTTGCCCTGTTGTGTTGGCGCCACAGTGCCTCTTCTTCCATGAGGAGAATATTTTGTTTGGACTCTAGTTGATCCAGAGTAGAGTCGGAGTGTGACTATCCACCAGCTTGAAGGTCCCTGTGGGATAAGTCTGCTAGAATCGCCTCCAATTCAAGAAGTTTGTGATGTCTAATGTATCTGATATTTTTTTCCTGTCTATTAACCCATTTTTTTAGCGCTTTTAACTTCAAGACTAGGAGAAGTTGTGCATTCTGTTCGTAAAGGTAGATAGGATCCAACCAAACTTCCTTGACAATGGTGTGAAGTTCTAGCTCCAGGAGCCAGCTCAGATTGAATTTAAATGGGGAGGAGGTGATCTTACGTGGAGCCAATTGAAGGATAATAGGAGCATGATCAGAGAAAAATGGAAATTCCACCCAAGTCTTTAAATGGACAGCTTGAAGAGTCAAATCCGCAGATATAAGGAAGCGGTCCAATCTTTTGGAAATCACATCAGGTCCCTTGCTCCCGTTTCACCAAGTGGGGATGATGGCAGCCAGAGGGAGATCCACTAAGTTATGGGAATGAAGGAGCGAGGTGAAGTAGTTTGTCAATGGGTCCAATGTAGATGAGGATCCCCAAATTTCCCCAAAGTTGGTGGTGAAATTTATATCCCTAACAATGATCAGATTTGTACCCCTAAGAAGTTCGTTGTCAGCTACCATGTCCCAAAATGATTTTCGGTCGTTGCAAGGACCATATGTATTCAACAAAGTAATCGATTGTGCATTCCAGAGGCTGGAACCAGTCAAGATAATACCACCACAGAAAATATGTGGGACTATTGAAAACTTTGCAAGGTCCCAAGTGACATCTAAACCTCCTGAGGTTCCCGAAGAGCTAGCATATGCAGTAAGCCAGGTAGGACGGAAATTGTAAAGAAAATTTCTCACTTTTGAGCCTGCGACAAGTGTTTCTTGTAGAAATATTATGTCCGACGAAGTCTTGTTGAGCATGCATATGAAGGAGGTGTATTTTAGGGTCCCCCCCACCTATCTGATGTTTATAGAGAGTAAGATCATTATTTAGCTCTCGCCAGGGATTTAATGCCTCTGAGCTCCTCGAGATCCAGAAGTCTAGTAGGGGAAGTATTGACAGGTGGTTTGTCCATAGAAGCCTCTTTTCGTCTAGCGCTCCTTGTTTTGATTGGGGAGAGTTCAAAACCTCTGCCCTTTGACCAAAATTTATCCTTGCCCATAAGCTCATCAGAAGTGGTGATAAAGTTTGAGGTCGAAGCTAGGTCCAATGGACAGATGATATTTTTTCCAGAGTAGGTAGGCAAGGGGACAAGGGAGAGAACCTCTCTATAAGATGGGACAAGGCTTTCCAAAAGGTATGCAAGAGTATCTTCCCTGGGGTCTGATTCCCTGTGGCCCACAACTATGTCCACCAAAGGCTCCACAGACTCCTCAAAATGATCAACCAAAGAATCTATAAGAGATGGAAGAGTATCAAAAGCAGGGATACATGTCTTGATGGCTTCATCCACAAGCGAAGAGGTAGCCCGAGGATAAAGGGAAGACTCGTCTAAAGGTATCGATGGAGGGGGGAAAAGTGAAGGAATGGTATGTGGTCCAGAGATCTGAATGGGGGAAATCAAGGGCAAGGTCAAGGTTTTTTTTAGAGTAGGCAGAGGTGGATCGTTGGGAGGAGTGGGAGAAGCAAAAGTGAAAATGGTGGGAGAGTTATCAATGAGGTCTCTTTCCCAAGCCGTTAATGAGGCGTATAGGGAGGGGAATTTTTTTTTTAACTTACCCGTAGTCGTAGGAAAATAAGTTGTATCGACAACAACATGGGATTCAGATAGTGGAGCTGTGGAGTGTTTGCTAGGTGAGTCCTGTTGGGTGGAGAGCTTGCGCATAGATTCTTCAGACAAATCCTCTGCCACTCTGGTTGAGCACCATTTTCTTAGGTGCCCCGTCTATTTACAGAGAGTACACTTGAAGGGTATACCTAGATAGTTGATGTTTTTTCGTATAGTGTGTCCCCGCCATTCGATATCAATCGATTCCTGTAAGCCTTCGTGGATGTCTAGTTCTACCAAGTCTTTGGCTACTTTTTTTATAGGATCATCCAAAACTTTCAAGTCGACAACTAATACTTTTCCCAGGCAAGAACCGATGGCCTCTAAATATTTATTGTTCCAGAGGTAGAGTGGGAATCCAGGGAGAAGGACCCAAAGGTGGCGCAAAGGAAAATAATATCTTGCTGGATTAAAGCAAACCCACCACTTTTTTAGCATGAGACTGCCTCCATCAAATAACCAATGAGCATTTAATATTTGTAATGTGTCCTTTAGGGAGCGAAAATGGAAGCCGAACCACCTGTATGTCAAGTAGGAGATCTCTGGATAGTAGCCAAGCAATGGCTTCCAAGTCTTTTGAACCCAGACAACAATGTCTGTCTTGCAGAGAAAACGGTAGGAGGTTCTACCAACCAAGGTGCATAAAGCCATATTAACTGTGTCTTTTAGGCCCATGTCGTCTCCTAGCACCAACCTCTATTTTGTTCTCTTTGGATGCCAAGGCCTATTAGGAGGTTTCTTACCACCGGGGGGGAGGAAAGGCTCCCTTTTGTAAGTGTTGGTCGGCTGAGATAGGGTGATTTAAAGTAGTATATGGAGAAAAGGAGTAATTTGTTGATGAAGTGGACTAAGAAGCCAAAAGTGGAGATGTATGCGAGGAGTTTTGTAGAGGGATGGAGGCCAATGGCACAATAGTTAAGTTTGGAGGAGTTGTAGAGGGAAAATGAGAGAGATGGAAAGTAGAGACTCTAGTGGAATATGCAGCTGTAGAGTGGGATGGAGGGAGGATGGAGGGCAAAGGTTTGATAGGACAGAAAGATGAGGCCAAATCCTGCTGCCAAGAGGGGTTTTTACGCACTGTTTTTGTGAGCTCAATATCCACGGGGGAAAGTTCCACACTGTGCCAAAACACATCGTCATCTGCACCCAAGGGGGCGCTGATATCAACCTCCATGGGTGCGCGTAGTGTAAAGGATTCTCCCAAGTCCGCCTACCCAAAGTAAATAAGTATGGATGACTAGTCATTGTAGACGGAAAATAGGAGGGGCAGGCTAGATAGGCACAGGGAAAAAACAACAAATAAGCAAAGGAGATGGGGCAACTTCAGAGAGAGGGGAGGTTCAATGTTTGAGCTCAAGGAGAGGGAGATGAAAAAGTTCGCCTAAAGCAGAGAGTTGTAGGTAGAAGTAGACAGTTTTGCGCCCAATGAAAGGAGTTGCAGGGTCAAACTCCATGGCACCTATACCAGTCCCTCCATGGAGAAAAACATAGCTCAAACATGATTCATCGTTGTGAAATGAATAATGTGATAATTATAGATTATGTGAAATTGCTTAATTCTCTTGGTATATCTTTTCATTTGTGTATTGATATTTTATGAAAATCCACTATCGTTTTTGTGTTGATTGCTTCATCTCCTTAAACTTACATGACCACATTGTTAACTGTGGAAAAACCTTGTATGAGTATTGTTAAATTTTTTTGTTTTGATTGTTTTATCTCCTTAACCTTACACAAGCATGTTGCTAACCATGGAAGAAATACTCCAGTACCACACCATCACCACTGAATATCACTTTATTGTAGTTCAACCCTGCCATCTCTCACAATGCATTGTAAAAGAGTGAAGAAGCCATAACAACCTTTATTGTTCGAACCCTGATCACTAGCACATTTTGACAGAAACACCTAACAAATTTACTTGCAACACCTTACATCCTGCAAAGCTTCTCATTTGGGAATAAGTTTGTGTTCAACATAGAGAAGGAGCGTTTTAAGAGCCAATATGAAAACCACTCTCATTACAATGTGGTCCAAGGGTTATAGTGGTAGCTAGTAGGATTGATATTGGGCCTAGCCCATATTAATCCTACAAATTACCAATTCCCATGGTTTAAAAAAAATCCTACAAATTTCCAATTTCGATAGTTAAAAAAAAAGAAAAAAACATAATTCTGAGCATGATCTTCCACCCTATCCTACCCTAGTCTACACCAGATTTTCAATGTGAAACTTTTGTATACTTATAGTTCTTACTGTTATAGCCCTAAATTTCTCTACACATGCATACCTGGCCTTTGGCCCTCTTACTTGCATTTTTTTCCAGGCCATCACTGAGATGCTCTTCTAAAAAACCCATTTTTGAAGATGTATGCCCCCTGCACCACTACTGCCTGCGTACATACGCTTGCTGCATCAATACAGACTGTGTATGTACACATGATGCGCCACTACAGCCCGCGTATACTTGCAAAAGTTTCAAAAAATAAAAAGTTGCAAGGAATTCGTTGAGATTACGAGCTATTGGGTAATTTTCCAACTAATCCACTGCCTATAGCCCATCACCCAGCCGAATAACCATCCTTTTCCCATATAAAAGGAGGTGTTGGGGTCCCATTTTACATCTAGACATAAGAACAGTGAAACTATTCTCATTTCACATCCTCTCCTTGCCCCAAGTAATTGCAACCCCTTTTGTGAGAATTGCCCCTACATTTCCTAATTGGCCCTTCTTCCTCCATCAAAAAACCATTCACTTCCCAAGAAGAGATCTGAAGGTTGAGAGGAGAAGCTAGACATAGGTGCACTTGGAGCTTGGTGAAGAGGAGCTTAGACCAGGTTCGTGGAGTAGTAGTCGACTTTGGTTGTAAAAGGTATAACCATTGAATTATCAATAAAAGAAGTACGTTTCCTGTCCCAAATCACGGTGTATTGAATGTCTTTAATGGTTTATTTTTTAATATTCTAACATCTAACCCTTATTTGGATATGAATTGCATGCTTGTAGCTTTCTATTTTTCTGTCTTTGAATGTAGGCCAGCCTTGGGAGGCGGATTGCAGTCAACGAAGCTTTCAAGCGTGAGAGGATCATCACCGGATGTGGAGTAGAGATACAGTTACATGATCCTTCTCATCTTTGCTTTTATTGTATGACTCTTGGGTATGTTTGGGGTAGTTAGAGAAGTAGTTGACTTTTAGATGGTTGTGATCTGTCTACATTCTGAACCCTAGTGTAGTCTTAAGCGGGGTTTTTCCCACTAGCACTTACTTTTGAAGTAGTCTACTACCCAACTTGAACCTCACCTATTTTATAATGGCCGAAAAAAACCAAAAGGGGAAGAAAGGCCTCAAAACACAATTATTCATGGTTGGATAAAGTCAACAGGAACCTAAAAGATTGTTATCTAAGTTGAGTTTTAAGCTCAAGGATTATGTTATCTATGTTATATATCCTAATAAATTCAAAGTTGTTTACCAGTTGAAAATTTATGATGCATCCCATAGTCAATCCAAAGGGTATGAGTTAAGAGGATAGTATTTTATGTGGGTCAGATTTTTTTTCATATATATAATGTACATAGTTTTGTTATTTTATATGAGAAATTATGTACATAGTTTTGTTATTTTATATGTGTAATTTCTCAGTGCTTTATTACTAAGTGGAAATATCATTACTCGACTCTAAAATATCTTCATTACTCAACTCTTTGTATTAATAATTTTATTTAAAGAAACAAAGTGCATTAACTATATGGGAGAGATTTTGGCCACTCATATATGGGATGGTCCGAGTGTTTTATGTTA
>JZKD02S1547482.1:0-10426 GCA_000966675.3 Picea glauca
TGGTGGATTGTATTGGTAAAATGACATGAAAAACATATGTGAGGAAGAAAACCCCTATATTTAATTGTAGAGAGGCAAAAAAACTAACAAATTTCTAACCAAATAGTCAAGCCACTCAAACAGAGTTATTAGGCCCTTATTATATTCAAGTAGCATTTTTACAAATATAACATTAGGAAAGAATGTGAGCATACACAAAAATAGTTCTCGTATAAAAAGTCTAATACCTACTAAGAGTGTCATGTATCGGTACATAATAATCCCCCCCTTAATGAATCTTTGTCCCAAATCTCCCTAATATTAGTAACAATCACTTATTAATCAATTACATATTCAAAGTAGGCTCGATTGTACAACATGACGTGTATTAACATATCGGGCCATTAATAGCTTATGGAACCCAATGATTAACAAATATAATAAGTACATGCATTACATCAATTAGTCTTAGTCATTGGTTGTCTCAAGAACACATCACCATCTTCCTTCCTAAAATGCTTTGAGCTCAAGTCACTAGGATGAGCTAGGTAGGATCACAACTCATACCCAAAGTCATATTCCTATAGCCATACAATTAAGAAAAGGTCATATATTCACACCATTGATTTGGTACCATTGAATTCACTTCCTTCTTAAGGCCTTTGAACTCAAAGTTGGTGATAATTGACAACTTTCTAATGAGAACCTAACCCTTGGGACTTGTATATACCATTGTCACCATATTGATCTCCATGATTTATTTCTATCGTAGCTAGTGTCACCTTGGAAAGCTATATGAGGGGAGACTGCACAATATTTTTTTTAATGTTTTTTAATTCTTCATCATTTTCAATGACCACACTCTCTTCTTCACCCCCTTTACAAGAATACCCATCACTATGCATAATAGGAGATTAGTCAAGGAGAAAAAAAAAAGTTTTGAAAGAGAAGTTGGGAGTTGTTTCTAACCTATTCTAAACCTCTTCACAAGAGACTGGTCATTTCTAGTAGGAGATTCAATCTCTACAACTTCATCTTCTTCATCATCCTCACATTTTAGTTCTTGCTCTTTTTGTATGAATGATAGCTGAAATTGGTGATGCCATAGTTGTCAAGCAATATGGGAAGACTTTTCATGCAATTCTTGTAGAAGGTGCATCTCATTGCTATATTTTTTGTTCTCATAAAATCCCTTTCTATAACAATCCATATTAGGTAGAATATTATCCTCATCTCTTGCTCAATAAACTTATGTTGCAAGAATTTTAATTCTTTTTCTATTTTTCCCTTAATTAAAACAACCATAACTTCTACATTATAAATCAAAATCAAGAACATAGGGGTTGTGGTTGTGGTTGTCGGTGGGGGGGGGGGTCACTCTTAAAGACTAGTAAATACATTGTGAGTGCATATAAGGGGTATTTAATTTTTTTAATATTTATTTTGATACAAGGGACTAGAGAAATAACTTATTTTAAAACTTCAATTCAATTTATCTATCATATGACTTCTTATTAGAGTGATTTGTTTTTGAAACTGTGTATTTTTTTAGATAGACTCCACATTTACAATCATTTTTCAATATTCCACTGTAAAAGTTTTAAAAAATGTACTAAATGTCATAATCCTGATTTTTTTTTCACTCTTTCTCTCTATTATTAAAAATATTGTACTAATTGTAATGTCCTAAACCACTTTATGTTTACTTGAGAATATAGTTGTTATCCTTGGTAAATAAACACTTAGTTATGTGTATCATTATTAGTGATTACCTATTTATGTACTACATATATGTACATTATGTTAATGAAAAGGACGATTCAACTTGGTACCTTTTACGCCATATTACAAGTTCTTGATTTTCTTGGTTATTTTCTTGCTCCATATTTTTACCATGTGGTATCACAGCATTGTGATACCTATGTGCATGTGAAGGAGTTTGAGGAGTTCAACACGTAAATACATGTTGTGTGAGGTGGAAAAGAATGTGAAATCAAGCAGAGTTTGGGAAGGGATAATAGTGTAGATGTACTTTGCATCTTGATTTCTGAAGAGTATTTACATAGATATATAGATATAGAGAGTATTTACATAGATATAGAGTATTTACTTTATTTATATAAAAAAAATAAAGTTTTCTCTCTTATATAGAGACTCTTCCTCTACCCATGACTTCATTCTATGTTTAATTTCGATTTTGTTTCTAGTCGGGAGAAAGGATTTTGTTTCTAGTCGGGAGAAAGGATGAAATGATTTTAAGGAATAGTCGGGAGAAAGGATTTTGTTTCTATATAATATGGGTTTCCAAAAGTTATCTATTAGTTTGAAGGTCTCGAGTTCCAAACCTTGATGAAGATTTCCGTTTTTTTTTGTTTTTGTTTTTGTTGGGTATATACGTGAATTGTAAAGGAGTTGGAAGACTCCAAAATATATTTTTTTTTAAAAGGGACATATGTGGATTGCTACAAACTACGAGTGATATAAGGTGTATTTTTTTATGAATATTTGTTAAAAGGGTTATAATATTTTTTTTAACGGAGTTATATATATTTTGTAAGGGAGTTAAAAGGGTAACTTTAGATTGTTTTTAGGTGAGGAGAAAATGTGTTATAAGGTGTCGTTTGTGTTTTTCTATAAAGGAGTTATAAGTTTGCAAAATTGTACTTGGTATTATAAGGAGTTGTTGGAAGTTATAAGGGGTCAAGCATATTTAAAATTGAATATTTGTTTTGCATCCTAGACCTGCCAGAAATTGAATAAGGGGTTATTAGGAGATTTGTATGTTTGTCATATTGACATTTGGTGAGTTTTGTTTTCTCTTGTTCACACACAACACATACACATACAACAACATAAAAAGCATTCATTTGCAACAAAGGAAATCAATCAAAGGCAAAAAAATGTCAAAAAAAAAATGCAAAAGTGTACAACCAATCTCATCTCAAGAAAGCAAACAAACTACATCAACATCTTCTATAGTAGGTACCCACTTGAAATTGAATAAGGGGGTTTTCAAAAGAGGTCATACAAGTTTGCAAAAGTTTTCTTGCATATTTCACATACTTCATAAATGGCTAGGATTGAAGCAATGTCTACTCTATTGCACACATTAATCAAGTCCACTTATGAATCTACAATTTCAATGAACAAAAGCACTCTCACTACAGTGCTCACCTACTTACAAGTCATGCACATAAAGGTTGATATGTTCAAATTTCAAAACAAATTGTTATCTGATGAATTGAGTCTCCTTCAACATCAACATTCTAATTTCATACTTCTTCAGCATAATCCATTGTTTAGATTACCTATTGTCAATGAACAAGAGGGCATTGAATATGTTCCAACTATGAATCAAATCAAGGAATTTGATGCAAATGATGAAGATGAATTGCATGGTGACACTCAAGTAAGAGACGAAGATACTCAAGTGAATAATGAACTTAAGCAACATGAAGATGAGTTGGCTAAAGTCACCGATAAGACAAAGAACGACATCATGATAGATACAACTAAGGATAAGCTTATGAATGACGCAACTAAAATTGTTAGGTCCTGCGAAGAATTGCAGCTAAAAAGGAATCGATATGGCTTAGGATATGAAAAGGATGTTGACAACCTTTTTCATATTCCTAATTATTGCACACTCATTACATTTGTGAGCGATGGTTTTTTGGATGATGTTAAGGAACAAGCGTCGAATGTTGAATAGGTACAAGATGTTGATGCAATTAGAGATTATCAGGATGTTGATGTTTCTACAAGTATTGTGGATTTGTATGATAATAATTATCAATTGGATGAAGAACCCATGCAGCTCCAACATTGTCACTGGTTTGGCAATGATGAGTCAAACTATTTTGATCTTCACCCATGCACTTTTTGTGGGAAGACCAATCACCTCTTAGCAAGGTGTCAGAAAAGAAAGAAAAGTCAACGGAAACATGTACATTTTGAATGGTTAGGGAAATGTCGTTGAAGTTTAGAATCCAAGCTATTGGAGCAGTCTTATCGATGAGTTCATACATAGTTTCATCCATGTTTACGAGGAATAATTTCTACAATGGATGGTTATGAGTGTTTTGGATTTGATTATTTGAGGGTAAGATTAGAGCCCACTTGAGTTTATATTTTAAGATGAAGATCGAGTCTTTCGAATTTGCTCAAATTCATTTGATTAACCTTTTTCACTTTTAGGGGGGTATATATGATGATACATACTTCTCACTGTAAATTTTAAACCTGTGAAGTAAAGCAATGCATATAGATTCTTAAGCAAAACAAAATTTAATCAATGGCTCATACACATATTACATAGAGATTTTATACCAGAAACCCTCAACCAAGAAAACCTTTCTTATATTCATTATTGAATTTCACCATTCACCATACAATATATACAATGTTTTTAGGTATTCTGTAGATACCAAAACCCTAATCCATTAATCCAGGATTAATTTAGTAAACCGCTAAAAATAGCAAAAAACGCCCCCAAAAAAATTTCGGGGCGCAGCCCCAAACGCTACGTGTAACCAAAGGGGGCATACCTGCCCCCCCCTGGGACTCCCCTAGGAAAGCACCTGGCACACACGACACAAAAAGCACTACTAGAGGGATCGTCAGACGCAGTTGTCGAACCTGACGCGCCCACACACACACACACATGCAAAGAATATAACACATACCCACCACTCATCTTTCAGTTGACAGGGGGGAACTTAGTGATGATATGTCAAACTTAAGGTTTTGAAGTCTACTTTGATGGTTTGAAGTTCATTCAGGACAATGTTTTTTAGGATAATAATGATTGATTCAAGATACATGATACATAATCGATGTGTTTGACATCAATCATTTTGGGGATTGATTTTGTAGATGGACAATGGATTCATGACTATGGATGCATTTATTCAGGATGACTATATTTAAGATGGATTTGATGATTTGGATTTGGATTGGTCAATTTGACCTTCAGAGGAATTTCCCTGAGACATTTCAACACTTGGCATTTTTTACGGATTCGGCATTTTGATGGATATTGGATGGATGGATCACTTGCCACATTTTGGCATTTGATGGATTCCAGTCACCTTGTGAGTTTGATGGTGGTTTGACAATTCAACACCTTGATGACAATTCAAATTTGTGATAGTAGCAACTACTTTACTACCCATAGGTTTTTATGGACACATGATTTTATGGATACAGGGTTTGGATTTATTTCGACACTTTTTTTGTCAGTATGATTATTGAAAAAAAAATTATGTTTAGATTTCTTAGAGCAGTTTGTGAACTTATTTGTTCACTTGAGAGTCTTGAGACTTGTGATAGTACCAAGGATTCACCTGGTTTACTACCCATAGGTTTTTATGGACACAATATTTTATGGATACAGGGTTTGGATGCCTTTTGACACTTTTGTCTATCAACAGGATTACTAACAGTTTTTTTATGTGTCAATTTTTGAGAGAAATTTGTGAACTTATTTGTTCACTTTATACTATTTGGAATTAATAGGGATGATCTTTAGATCTAGTACAAGACAATTGTTTCTTCTAAATATGTGCTTGGCGCATTCAGGATTGTCAGGCATTTTCAGGATTTGGGATGTGTTGAACATGTATCCAATTCACTTCTCATCAAGGTTTGCTCTCATCAATATTGGGTTCACTTCAGTGAGCACCTATAGGTTGTCTAGCTCATTTGTCAGAGAGTGGTTTTCTTAGACTTGGTTTCAACATCCACTTTTGGTGGTTTTTCAGGCAAATCTTCATCGACATCGTGAGATTTCAAACCATGAGTTACGGGTTGAAGACTTATCAACTTTTGCAATAATCGTTGTTGTTGATATGATACATTTGTACAAACTTGAGATTAAGTGGGGGGTTGTTAGAAATATTGCACTAATCTTAATGTCCTAAATCAATTTATGTTTAGTTGAGGATAGAGTTGTTATCCTTGGTAAACATACACTTAGTTATGTGTATCGTTATTGGTGGTTATCTATTTATATACTATATATATGTACATTATGTTAATGAAAACGACAATTTGGCTTGGTTCCTTTCCCACCATATTATGAGTTCTTGATTTTCTTGGTTATTTTCTTGCTCCATATTTTTATCATCTCTCCTGTGGAAAAACACAAAACAAAAGTGAAAACTTGCAATGATGTTATAACCAAATGCAACAAGTGCTCCAACATTAATGGAAAATAAGAAATAATAGCATAAATTAAGAAGGAAACAAGGGGGCATCTATGCACTTAAGGGTGGATTACGCTTGCAAATTTGAGTAATGGGGGAAGAAGTCTCCAACTAACACTAGTGACTAGGTTATTGTATTGATAACATGTTGAGATACATATGAGAGGACGAAAGACATTGTTTAAATCTATAGAGAGGGAAAAAAATCCTAGCAAATACCTAATCAAATAATTAATCCTATAAAACAAATTCATTAGGCCCTTGTTGATTGGGTCTAGCCCGAGCAGTTGTGGGATGGAGTGTTATCCTCCCCACCTAGGATCTATTCTCATAAGTGATGAGATGTTTCCAGACATTTTTTAAGAGTGGACTAGAAGTCCTTCAAAAATTGTCATAATTATTCAATTATTTGAAAGTCTATAGTTACATATTTTCCATTGATTGAGAGATGGCTTGTATGGAAGCTTGAGAATGGGGCTAGAGTTACACTATGTGAAGAACCTTGGGTTGGTTGTGGGGAAGGGTTCTAGTTACCTAACAATTTAATTAATGTTCTTCGTGAGAGGGGGTTGTTCTACCTAATATAGGTTGTGTATATATAACTCATTACTCTTTGGAAACATGAATGCAAGACTATTAGTGTGCTTGGAATTAGAGGAGAAGATGAGATGGTTTGGGAAGCTTATTTTGTTTATCTAGAGGCAAGTCACATAAGACTAAAGGACACAAATAATGAATTGATATGTTAAAAGAACCTTGAAGTAGGAACATATACTCCCAAGGTGATATATAGGGTTTTGTGTGATTGGGATTGACTAAGTGATTCTATTTAGTGGTGAAAATTTATATGGAAGTTTAAATGCCTATTAAAATCTTGTATATTTGTGTGGCTTGATTTCAAGAATAAAGTACTTACTTGTGATGTCCTATCGAAAATAAGTAGGTATGGTCCTAGCATATTCCCACTATGTAAGGAAAATGAAGAAACTATTCAACAATTGCTTTTTGACCTATGCTTACTCTGCTCAGGTTTGGAAAGAGGTGGAATCCTTCACAAGATTAAGGATGTTTGGAGGAGAATATTTATTGAGGAAAGCCTAAGAATTTGGTGTAGAAATAGTGCAATGAAGAGATTCAAATCTCTACCACTTACCATAGCTTAGGGATATGGATTTCTTGTAACGACATTCTATTTGAAGATATATTTACTCTTCCCATCCAATGTGCCACCTAGAGTATGTCTATTCTCAATGGTTTTGAACAAACTCAAAATGAGAAAACTCAAAANGACAATGTTTTTGAGGATAATAATGATTGATTCAAGATACATGATACATAATCGATGTGTTTGACATCAATCATTTTTGGGATTGATTTTGCAGATGGACAATGGATTCATGACTGTGGATGCATTTATTCAAGATGACTATATTTAAGATGGATTTGATGATTTGGATTTGGATTGGTCAGTTTGACCTTCAGAGGAATTTCCCTGAGACATTTCAACACTTGGCATTTTTTACGGATTCAACATTTTGATGGATATTGGATGGATGGATCACTTGCCACATTTTGGCATTTGATGGATTCCAGTCACCTTGTGAGTTTGATGGTGGTTTGACAATTCGACACCTTGATGAAAATTCAGATTTGTGATAGTAGCAACTACTTTACTACCCATAGGTTTTTATGGACACATGATTTTATGGATACAGGGTTTGGATGCATTTCAACACTTTTTTTGTCAGTATGATTACTAACAATTTTTTTATCTTTAGATTTCTTAGAGCAGTTTGTGAACTTATTTGTTCACTTGAGAGTCTTCGGACTTGTGATAGTACCAAGGATTCGCCTGGTTTACTACCCATAGGTTTTTATGGACACAATATTTTATGGATACAGGGTTTGGATGCCTTTTGACACTTTTGTCTGTCAGCAGGATTACTGACAGTTTTTTTATGTGTCAATTTTTGAGAGAAATTTGTGAACTTATTTGTTCACTTTATAATATTTGGACTTAATAGGGATGATCTTTAGATCTAGTACAAGACGATTGTTTCTTCTAAATTTGTGCTTGGCGCATTCAGGATTGTCAAGCATTTTCAGGATTTGGGATGTGTTGAACATGTATCCAATTCACTTCTCATCAAGGTTTGCTCTCATCAATATTGGGTTCACTTCAGTGAGCACCTACATGTTGTCTAGCTCATTTGTCAGAGAGTGGTTTTCTTAGACTTGGTTTCGACATCCACTTTTGGTGGTTTTTCAGGCAAATCTTCATCGACATCGTGAGATTTCAAACCATGAGTTACAGGTTGAAGACTTATCAACTTTTGCAATAATCGTTGTTGTTGAGATGATACATTTGTACGAACTTGAGATTAAGTGGGGGTTGTTAGAAATATTTAACTAATCTTAATGTCCTAAAACAATGTATGTTTAGTTGAGGATAGAGTTGTTATCCTTGGTAAACATACACTTAGTTATGTGTATCGTTATTGGTGGTTATCTATTTATATACTATATATATATGTACATTATGTTAATGAAAACGACAATTTGGCTTGGTTCCTTTTCCACCATATTATGAGTTCTTGATTTTCTTGGTTATTTTCTTGCTCCATATTTTTATCATCTCTCTTGTGGAAAAACACAAAACAAAAGTGAAAACTTGCAATGATGTTATAACCAAATGCAACAAGTGCTCCAACATTAATGGAAAATAAGAAATAATAGCATAAATTAAGAAGGAAACAAGGGGGCATCTATGCACTTAAGGGTGGACTACACTTGCAAATTTGAGTAATGGGGGAAGGAGTCTCCAACCAACACTAGTGACTAGGTTATTGTATTGATAACATGTTGAGATACATATGAGAGGACGAAAGACATTGTTTAAATCTATAGAGAGGGAAAAAAATCCTAGCAAATCCCTAATCAAATACTTAATCCTATAAAACAAATTCATTAGGCCCTTGTTGATTGGGTCTAGCTCGAGCAGTTGTGGGATGGAGTGCTGTCCTCCCCACCTAGGATCTATTCTCGTAAGTGATGAGATGTTTCCAAACATTTTTTTAGAGTGGACTAGAAGTCCTTCAAAAATTGTCATAATTATTCAATTATTTGAAAGTCTATAGTTACATATTTTCCATTGATTGAGAGATGACTTGTATGAAAGCTTGAGAATGGGGCTAGAGTTACACTATGTGAAGAACCTTGGGTTGGTTGTGGGGAAGGGTTCTAGTTACCTAACAATTTAATTAATGTTCTTTGTGAGAGGGGTTTGTTCTACCTAATATAGGTTGTGTATATATAACTCATTACTCTTTGGAAACATGAATGCAATACTATTAGTGTGCTTGGAATTAGAGGAGAAGATGAGATGGTTTGGGAAGCTTATTTTGTTGATCTAGAGGCAAGTCACATAAGACTAAAGGACACAAATAATGAATTGATATGTTAAAAGAACCTTGAAGTAGAAACATATACTCCCAAGGTGATATATAGGGTTTTGTGTGATTGGGATTGAATAAGTGATTCTATTTGGTGGTGAAATTTTATATGCAAGTTTAAATGCCTATTAAAATCTTGTATATTTGTGTGGCTTGATTTCAGGAATAAAGTACTTACTTGTGATGTCCTATCGAAAATAAGTAGGTATGGTCCTAGCATATTCCCACTATGTAAGGAAAATGAAGAAACTATTCAACAATTGCTTTTTGAGCTATGCTTACTCTGCTCAGGTTTGGAAAGAGGTGGAATCCTTCACAAGATTAAGGATGTTTGGAGGAGAATATTTATTGAGGAAAGCCTAAGAATTTGGTGTAGAAATATTGCAATGAAGAGATTCAAATCTCTACCACTTACCATAGCTTAGGGATATGGTTTTCTTGTAACGACATTCTATTTGAAGATATATTTACTCTTCCCATCCAATGTGCCACCTAGAGTATGTCTATTCTCAATGGTTTTGAACAAACTCAAAATGAGAAAACTCAAAAGCGGATTATTGTGGTTAAGAGATTGATCGATTTGGAGCTTGGGAATATTTTGTTGGGGCTTGTCAAGGTGACCCACATGTCTATGGGGTAGGAGGGGTTATCAACCTGAATGACCCTCATGTGCTAAAATTCAAAGCAGGTTTTGGTAGAGAAAGTAATAATTATATAAAGCTTTTGACCTTAAAATTAACACTTATGCTAACAACTAAAAAAGGTGCTTCAAAAGTCTATATCTTTGGT
>JZKD02S1547493.1:0-10426 GCA_000966675.3 Picea glauca
AAAGGAGGTTCATGAACTTGACCCCTTTGAAGGATTCTCTTAGGTTGGTCAGTTGAGGTGGGCTTATTTTTAGATCTTAGATTGTATTTTGGTTGAAACTCAGCCGCTATCATTTTTGTTTCTGGTTGAGATACGCAGAGGTCGGTGTGATCACCTTCTTCATCCTCATTAGACGGTTGTGGGGTATTTAAAGATTTCTCATATTCTTCCTTGGTCAAAAATGGTTGTGAACATTCATCATCAAAATTCGCGACTTCATCTTCCGAATCTCCGAAATCTTGGAGGTCATTTGCTCCTATAAAATTTTCATTTTTTAGTGGAGCTTGTATTTTTTGATCTTCATTATTTATTTGTCTCTATTGATTTTGGGGATTTGGGTTTCTCCTGAAGTCTTTTTTATTAGAAGAATCAGCTTTAACCTGATCCAACTCCATCCTAGAGATTTTGTTAGACAGTTCTTTAATTATTCGGGCCATATCATCTACTCCGTCATCAGTGTATCTATTTGACCCCAAAGGACCCGCTGGTTCCCTATAGCATCTATTTTCACGGTTGATTGTTTCTACTTTAGCCTTTAATTTACCTAAAGCCATCATATTAGATTCTATTTAGACATCATCATCTTGCATTCTATTTAGGGTGGCTCCTCTTCTTTCTCGCAAAAGTAGTGCAAAATTAGGTTCGAAAGCTCCTGCAAAGGTTACTTTGGCTGAGGGTTCTGAAGGTTTAACAACGGCTGGAATTTTATAATACAATTTGTTAAATCTCAGAATAAATTCCATAACTGTTTCTGAGTTCTTTTTCTTTAGGGACCCAAACTCGGTAAGGTAATATAAGTGATCTTTTCTCTCTCCCCGTTGTCTGAGGAAAGCATCTTCCAAAGCGTCATATGTCCGAATAGAAGATGCAGGGAGGCTCTGAAACCAAGTCCGGACCTGTCCTTCAAAGGTCTGGACAAGGAGTCTCGAATAGACATCCTCGTGCTCAATACCACAGATGTCTGGGAATTGGTCAAAGAAATTTATATGCTTGGTTGTGGTTAGATCTCCCTCCCCAGTAAACTTAGGAAGATTTTTGATGTAGTTTTTAGGCAAATCATGGAGGGGGACGGGTAAAACTAGGGGAGCATATCTCGCTGCTACCTTTGCGAATACTCTAGGAGGAGGGACATTTACTTGACATCCACCTCCTCCTCCAGGAGCGCCTCCACCACCTCCTCCAATGCTTGCCATCGACTCGAGTGTAGAAAATGAATTTGTAACAGACTTTTTGGAATCAGGGGAGACTGGGAAGTTCTGTCAAAGAAAGGCTGGTATGTCAAATGAAAACGATATTTCTAAAGGACACTTTCCCTTTCTTATAGATGGGAAAGTCTGATGGATCTCACTCCTAAATTCAGAGCAGTTTGTCTTCGGATCTTTGGTATCCAATAGAGGACTGCATGAAGTAGAAGGTTCTGAATGGCATTTAGTCTTTAAAGGTGGGTTTTTAGGCTTATAAACTGTAGCGGTTGGCTCAAATGAGCCTCTCGCTCTTAAAAAAAATTCAAGATCATTAACAGGCGTAATCAGCTTGCCATCCGGGTTCTGTTTGGCACTCTTTCTACCAGATGCCAGTTTATGTTTTTGTTTAAAAAAGCCTTAAAACTGTGTGCACTCTATGTTCACTATCAAAGAGTAACACTATCAATGAAATAATTTGTCGTTTTCCCAGGGAAAAGATTTCGTAACTTCGCTCCATGGCAACGATGCCAGAAAGATGTTGTTCCTGAGTTTGTACTTAAGGCTTAAAAGTACAGTGTCAAGGCATCCAAAAGTATGTTAAATATTGATAAGAGGATTATGCTAACCTTCGGTATAGGAAACTAGGGAATATTTCTACGTTCTCGTTGTCTAGCTTCCAACTGTTCCTGAGTAGTAATGTCTTGTTCAATCATTGCCCATGAACGTTCAAGCTCCTCCTAGGTGTTAGCAGTTTTAAGGATTGTGTCAAAAATATTTAAAGCAATATGTGTTTGATTAGATAGTCTGGGTTCAATATTGGGTTGTTTTGCAGCAGGGACAGTCATTGAGAAATAGTAAGGATAGGAAAGGATTGAAAGAGATGTTAAATGCTGTCTTGATTTGGTCGAAATAAAGAGAAATTTTTACTTTAAGAATAAAATAGGAATGCAAATCGAAGGCTCTTTCCCATAACTGTATTATTTTTAATAAAAAGATGTGGGGTGAGAGAAAAACATTTAGCTGCATATAATGCAAGGTTTCTATCAAAGAGAAAACTCACACATAAACAGAAGAGGAAATTAGTATAGAAATAATTGACACATCACAAATATATATGTAATTTTGTAAGTGCAAATTGGTCTTACACCCGCTGATAGCTAGTGCAGAGGAAAGACAATAACCAATTACAAAAAGATGAAATCCTTTCATTATAGTAGTGGTCGTACTAAAATATAACGATACACATCAATTATAAAAAATTGGAATGAAATGAAACATGAAACATAAAGAAACAAACTTGTAACACAGTCTTGATGGAATCGAGAATCTCCAAATTTTCTTATATTAACTTCTTGAATGCAAAAACTCTATTACAATCGACTCAAAAAAGGTCCAGCCATGTTCATTTCGTTCTCTGATATATTTATACATCTTTACAGATCAATTAGAATATATACGGTTACACAAATTTAGTTATAACCGAGAGGAGCGCAATTTCTCCCTTTCTCTTTCTCTATCTTTACTTAGTGCTAGGTGCTTGTCTCCACGTGAATTCGGTGCAGGCACTACATCTTTCCACGAACTGAGATACGAGTTGCGAAGGTTCTGCTTGATAGCTGGCCTCAGCGAAGTAACATTCTCGGGCTAACTGCTGCAGCTTGTCCCCCACTTGTGCATCGACGATGTCGAGGGCACTTGGTTGCGTGCTAGGCTTTATCAAATGCTTATCAACTCGAGCCATGTCCACCCTGTCCATCTGAGAGATATCGGTCGAATCTCTCTCCTCCTTCTCTTTCAGATCAAGCGAGATCTATTCTACATTCATTTGTATTAACATTTCGGCATTGCCTCCAGTGTCCATACCCAACAGCTCACCCTCTATAGAATTGAAGGCTTCTACTAATGAATTGGTCACTTTTTGGGCCTGTTCCTTGCCCAGTGAAATGTTATGATCCCAATCTTTCAACAAAATGTTGCCTCTAGTTTTCTCTGGGAGAGCGAGTCCAAGAGAACCTGCCAAAACTCTGTCATTCATGGCTATCACTGCCTCCTGGAAGGTGACCTGAGTCGCTCCTGCATCTCTTTCTCTATCAGTCAGATTCTCGAAAAGCCGATGCATTAACAGACAATCCTCTCAGATTGTTCCTACTTTGGCGAGCAAATTCTGCTGTGCAGAAGATATCTTGCTCCGAATATGGGTCACTTGGGATTTAAACCCTTCGACATCAATCACCCTACTTTCAGCGATTTCTACCTGAGCCTGCAGCTCTGCAATCATAGTCCTCTGTTGACTAGCCTGCACCCGACCATCTCGGATCACTGAATGCGCTTGTTCCAACTTGACTTTGAGCACTTCTATTTCCTTTCTATCAGCTAGTTGGGCCAGTTCTATTTCCCCACTCACCTGACTTTTAGCGCTTTCTGTGGCCGAAGCTAATCTGGCTTCGAGAGTCTTGATCAGGTGATTCTTTATTTTGAGATGATTTTTTAACATCTCGACCGAGAATTGATTCGCAGATGCATATGCTCCTAGCGTTCCTATGATCTCCATGGCGAATTCTTCATTCTTTTTGTTCTTTCCATCGGTCATAACCTTGAATTTTTTAGCAGTCGATCCTTCGTCCTGGTAGGACTCCCTTTTCACCGCCGCTTTTCTCTTTTTGTCAAAGAAGAACTCATTTGGGGGAAGTTCTTCTGCTCTGATAGGCCTCAGTTCTTCATTGAAAATACATCCTCCTTCTATATTTCCTTGCGTTGACTGCAAAGGAGTGACAGAAGTGATGGGTTCCCCAATCTGTTTCGCTTCCTTTCCTGGTGTGAGAACCGAGTCCTGCTTCTTTGGAGGATCAGAGGTCTTCATCTCAGTTTCTGGATTCTGGGTCTCTGGCAGGTCTGGCCTCTGTGTCACTGCTTTGGGCTTATTCATTTGCTCCTCCTCGTTATGGATTTTTCCTGCACTAGAAGTTGTTTCTTTGGGGCCTTCATCACCCTTCAGTTCCGTCTCAGAAATGCTTGGGCTCCCTCCACGCAACACCGCAGGAAGACAACTTCGTCTGTTTTCCTGAAACTTTAATACAGAGGCCATGTCTTCGGGTGTTAAAGATCAGATTCAAACTAGCACTTCCCCATAAGACCTCGCCCCTCGAAAAATATCATCTGAGGGTGAACACTCGTGTTCAAACCTCTTCAGCCCACAATTAGCTAAATGGTTGCTTACAATTTTCTGAGGATCATGTTTTTTATATTAAATGGATACCAAACTCAGGTCTTCTAGGGCTACAGCCTCGGCTTTGGCATGCCCAAAATCCAATAAAGAATAAGAATTTAGCCGAACAAGGAAAAAAGGCCATACCTTCTTCAATGATGATTTGATTTCCTTACTCACCTCGCCAATCACTGTTTGTCTGGTGATGTCGCAACAAGCCAGCTTGTCGGGGATGAACAGTGGTAGTGCAAGTGGGGGAACAACAGCTCTGAACACTCTAAAATAGGAAAACTTTGCCTCTACATACCAGTCCACTATACCACTCAGATTTGCAGCAATGTTGTCCGAGATGCGAGGTGGCGAGTGACCAAAAATGGCGATGTGTAGGGGCACCATCACCCAGTTGAAAATTTCATAAATGAATTTGTCCTCTTTATTCTCCCACAATTTGTCATGATACTCATGTATGGGCTTTTCCTGGACTGGATTCCAAGCCCAGCTCATCAAAGGGAATGGTGTCATAGAACATACTGCGTCCATAATATATGCAGACATGAAAAAAGAGGACGGTCTCCCGCTTGCCTTTTGCTCCCGATACTCTGTGACCCGGTTGGCCAAACTGTCCGAGAGTATCTTTGCCCAATTAAATGAGCAACCTTCTGCTACCCAAAAAATGAGAGGTACCCATGAAATGTAGAAATGCGATGTATCCTCCTTTCCGAATAGTCGGCATGTCATCATTGCCACATACATATACTGTGGTTCCAGAGAAGCGATTGAATAAATGCCCTGGTCATTTGCTCTTAATTTCACGGAGCGCGAAACCCAATCTTTTATCAAACTAGGCATGGTTTTGTCATATTGAGTGAATTCCTTCTCTTTGAATCCATACAGAAATTCAGCATCATATGTGTATTCATATGTTGTTGGGAGCTTATACATATTTTGGATATGCTCTGGTCTAAACATTTCGACCGCGACCCGTCGGTCGTTTATGATAGTTCTGGTGGGTAGGTCTATGTGATCCAATGCCCATCGAATCATGTCATAATATGGGAGCAACCGTGGTCTGGTTGCTACCAGGTGCATTCCAGATTGCACAACGATCTTGTATTTGGTGTTCAGGTCATCCTTTTCATTGTCGTCAGAGTCTGAATAATTCACCAACTCAGATTGCAGAATATCTGAAACAAATGACCAGCTAGGTACTGAGCCGCCACTCCGGGGTGAAGTATTGGCGACATTGTTTGAGCCCTGCGCTGCAATATCGACATTCGCCTTTGCTGCTTTTCGTGGAGCCATAGCTGAAACTTGCGTTTTAGCCTTTCTACAATAGACCTGTGTATACATGCAAAAATTAGTTCACTTGGAAAATGATGAGATCTGTGCGCTTTGAAAAATGCATAATGAAATGTAGCTCTTGCATATATTTGAAAAATGGTACCTTTCCAAAACAAGCCTGTCAATTCGAAATCAGAAATAAAATTATGCCGTAAAAATACGATCTTACATAGAGATTCACTTTATCTTCCCATTAATATCATAAATTTTGGCGGTTTGACAGTCAGTTGGTGTATGGAGAGCAAATAGCTACCTCGAGAAACATGCAAGCCTCGATGCGCGGGACATATCTTACTTTATTTTGAATTATCAAAACTTAATAACATTAATAACTTTCTCTCTATTCGTTGCATCGTGGATTTCCTTCTAACAATTTGATTCTTCAACTCGCGAGACCGCGAGGACCAATTTGGCTTAATTAACAATAATCTCGATTTGGAGCGTCATTAATTCTATAATAAATTTATTCACAATATCGCGGCTCGGAACTTCGAAGACATGTTTTTTGTAAGATTAGTATGCCGAGTCGTGAAACTACGAGATGGCGATAATTAAGACTGAATTAAGGGGAAGAAAATCTTAGATTAGGCGATTAATTAATCATGCTATAATTAAGTCGCGACTTCGTATGTTAGGATTTTAGACGTCATAACTTTCTAAAAGATAATGTCAAGTGGCGAGATGTTGAGAACATATTTAACCAAGGTTAATCTTTTTTGCCTTTAATCCTTGACCAGGGTTAGCCCGAAAGAACCTCATGTTCACAGCTCTCGGAGCTGTAAAAGTAAAAATTCAAACTTAGCGAACGCCGAGGCGTGAAACCCCGACGATGCCTAATCACTGAGTTCAAGTTTTTACCCTAGTTACGGAATTGAGTGAGAGAAAATTTAAAATAACTTTGCCACTTTGTGACTCGGGACTTGTGAATTCATGAGTTATATGATCCAACTTGCGAGATCCCGAATTAAAACAAAAAGAGCAACATTTTAAGAAAATATATGTTTTGAAAATGGAAAAAGCATTATTGTCCACGCGACAAGATTTCAGAGTTTCAAGATCTCAGAAGGAAAAAGAAAATCAACTTTAGATTTTAGGTATCAAAAATTGTAAATTGTGCAGGGAAAAAATAAAACAAGGGCGTCTCCAACACTTCACATTACATGAGCCAGAAAATGGAGCATCTCATTTAAAACCTTTGTTTCCTATGTAAAAATAAAGTAACTTTTCATAATTGTCGGGTTGCATTGAATTTCCTTTTCTGATTTGAAAAGTGTGCAGAACTAGACAGCTTGCAAGTTGATGTTGAAGTGAGTGATTATAGGAGTAAGATCAGAATCCATATTTCACCTTCATGAGCTAGTAAATGGACAATCATGTTTCTTGTAAGAGATCCTTTGGAGGGCATGTTAGCTAGAGTCTTTTCTTTGAATTTTGTTCTTTAATTTTTGCATAGTGTGTAAAACATAGATTAAGGATTACAAAACATAGACTTAATTATTGTTAGTTTAGTTTCTCTAGGAGATATTATCAAAGTTCATATTTTCCTTTCATGAGCCATCAATGAACAGGTCCATCACATGAGCAAGATCTTAAATCATATGCTTGTCTATGAGTTTTTCTTTCTAAATTTTAAATTGTGTAAAGAGTGTTATCTTTGAAGTGTGAAAACAAAGTATTTTGTTATTGATGGTTTTCTTATCTAAGATATACTAAACAAACATAGGAACCTATCTATTATTAGCACATATAGTGCATGAACTCTACTAATTACGAATCCTGGATGATAATTTATGTTTGGTAACATATTATGCATATAATTGCACCAACAGTTTGGTGTCATTGTCGGGGAGTTGTAAACGGTAATAGGTAGTATTTGAATCAGATTTCTTTAATCATTTTGGATTAGTTTTATGGATGACCTAAGGGTGGAGAGAATACGGTAAGACATGCGGGAAGAGCCCATGCATCCACTTTTGTGGGGTTTCTCCAAAGTTAGGTTGTCCTCTCTTCTTTTGATGCAAGTGTGTTTTTATTGAAAATTTAGTTTTATTTATGATGAGCTAACTTGTGTGAACCGATAACCTGGTGAAAATAGGGTCCCAATAATGCAAGGAGTTCAAGTTTGGTGTGTTTTATTTTTGTAAATATTTTTAATTTCTTAGTTTTAATATTCAAACCTTTGATGATAAATCATTTTTGGGCGTGTTGTAAGAACCCTCGAGTACTAAGTTGTGTTGCGAGATGGGGATCATCAACCAGCTAGAGTAATTCAAGGATGATCAAAAACTTGAAGAATGTTCCTCCAAGAAATTTCTCGTATTCTAGCAGCAGCTGGAATATCNCTATTTCTTCAAAATTCTTCTTTTTCCTTAAAGTTGTTAAAAATGATGCATTCATGCTTTATATTTACCTATCTATTTTAAGACCGCTATTTCACAAGGATGATCGATTAAGTGACCTTTTAATAGCAGTTGAAACTGAATGTTAAGTACAAACTATTTTATTCATAGCTAATAATTCAACTTTTGACATTTTCCCTAAATTTTTTGTTTTTAACCATGAATAAAAATCCAGTTTTAATTAGTTCTATTGGTTTGTTTTTAGCAGATATCCACAACTCTCTGAGCAATCTGTTTTTAGCATCTCACATTGTTTGCATGAGGCCATGTAAAACCTTAGGCATGGGGGAGTGGTTGTTGAAACCTTCATATTCTTTTCCAACCTTTGTTGGTGAGGCAAAATCAACATGTTCAGTGCTGGGATTTGATAGTCATTTCCAGAATTCTAGTACCATTCTATTCCGGTACTATGGGAGGAGGTCTATGCTATTCCGGTACTAAACCACAACTCTGCGTTATTCCAATACTAATGGTCATCTATGTGCTCATCCGGTACCAAAGGATAAATTCTTCATTCATCTGGTATTGAACAACATTCATGTGCTCATATGGTATTGATGGTCGTGTGTGTGCTCATCTAGTACCAAAGGAGGAGGTCTACGTTATTCTGGTACTGAACCACAACTCTGTGCTATTCTGGTACTAAACCACATCTCTGCGCTATTTTGGTACTAAACCACAACCCTGCGTCCATCTAGTACTCAGGTGATCTGGTACTGGTAGCTCTAATCATATTTTCAAGTTTTGCTACTCGATTTAAGTACTAGGACATATTAATTCAACATTTCTCATTTTACTAAAGGAATTAGACTAATTATGCAGTAAGCATATGGTTACTCTCAATTATTGCACGCTCCCTACCATGAACTTCTGCAAGCCCTTGTATACATCTCGTCACTCGGTTTCTTCCCCCTGTTAATTATTTTCGTTTTTCTATTCTAGTACTGCATAAACCTGCTCCATTACTTATCTGGTACTGATTCCAAAGTGATATGATATTTTTCATGTGCTTAACATTGTTTTCACTTTAGGTAATCAGAGGTATGGTTCAATCTCTTCATGTTCTTTCTATCAAGGATCATTCAAGTCTTGTGTTGAATTTTTTTTACTCTCATGTGCATCTTCCTCCTACATTTCTACACTCAACCCTAAATTAATCATCCTTGCTATCCTTTAAGAATATATTTTCACATTTAGCTCTATATGATAATGGGTGGACTTGTCTTATTACCTCATCATTTTGAAGAAGTGATTGCTAATTAAAATATCCATTGAAAAGTGGTAACACCATTATGTCAAATACTAACCTAGTTGATTCAAACAAGTTTTTATCCAAGTTTATCTTTACAAGTTTTTCTTGGGAGGTATTGATGAAAACCTCATGTGGTGGACTGCCCTTGCAAAATCAAAATGAACTTTCATGAGAACCCTGATAGGATTAACTAGAGGGACCTCTTAGTCATTATCCGAGATGTTACATTATACATTAAATAGATAAGATTTAAGTTGAATGTGGATGATGTCACCCTTGGGATAATTTCAAATAATTAATTATATGCCTAATAACTCTAAAACACTCTCATACCACCTGCCTTACTTATACTCTAAAACTGTCAATGAACAATATACATCATTCTAAATATTTTGAGTAATATAATAAAAATGAAGTATCAAGAAGTACAAGTAAACCCACCCAAGTACTGAACAGGCCTGCTGGCAGTGGGGCTATGCTTGTATGGTACTAAGGTAAACCCTTCGGGGTACTAAATAGGCCTACTGGCAGCAGGGCTATGACGGGTAAAGGGAGTTGAAAAACATAAAGTGGCACACTTAAAAATGAACATAAACCCTTGGGTCTCATTCTGAATCAATCAATGTCAAATCAAGGCGAGGAGATGACCTTTATATCTCTCGGATGATGTTCTTAAGAACCTTCAAGTATCCACTTTAGATTTCTATCTTTAAAATAAAAAGGTTTGCATGAGAAGTGGGACCCTCAGTATATGTAATTCACCTTACCTAAACAAGAAGAGCTTCATCTCTAAAAACTTGGATAAGAAACAAGTTAATCATCTTGGGATGTATTATTTTATGTGTTCCTCTCTTCAAATTAGATCTAAAACTATGCTATATCACTTTTACTTTAAAACGTAATCTATCTAGGGAGGCCTATTAGTCAAAGTCATTTCGAAAACTCTTGGCCACTATCCTATAATCATATTAGAGTCACATTCATCCCTTTCCCCTAATTTTGATCG
>JZKD02S1547504.1:0-10426 GCA_000966675.3 Picea glauca
CAAAACCCTAGGGGAAAGAGGCTCACTCCGGTGTTGCTTAAGCAAGGCCTCGTGCTCTTTCCTCCTTCTTTAGGTCAAACTTGGCAAAACGGCTAGCAAAGGAAAAGATTTAAAATAAGAGGATTCAATGAGGGAGAGTGTTGCAATGGCAAGGCTCTATCACTAAAACCCTAGAAGATGGACGGCCCTAGGAGTAGATAACCTAGGCCTAGGACATCACCCTTCTTTTAACCTTTAAAAATCAAAGCTAGCTTAAAGGAGAAAGTAAAAAGAGTGTAGCAAAGGCTAGGCTCTTTCTTCCTTCCTCAATGGCTGAAAATTTCTCTCTAAGGGGACATATGACAAGGACCTACTTGTGTGCTTGTCACCTAGGGTTTTAAAATCAGCAAATTTATAAATAAATGCAAGAATACTAACCTGCAACCATTCAATCAAGAAGTTTTGCAGGAAAAACACTTACATATCATGAAGAAAAGCATGTGCAAACCCTAGTTGTAAACCTTCCTCAAGAGAAATGCCAAAGTATGCCAAGAAAAGCCTTCCATCAACAAGTGTGCCTCCTTTAAAAGACCAAATACCCAAATTAGGGCGCAAAAATCAGACCTCACAAGTGTGAGTTGTTGTGTTCTGTTCAAATGAGGGAAAAACATCCTCAATATATAGCATCTCATGACCTTTAATTTAAAATTAGGTCATTAAAAATAGCCGACAAGGCTAATAACCAAAATCATACTATTTTTACATTAACTGCTAAATAAATGACATAAATGATCAAAAAGTGAGACGTCAAGCCCCTCTGAGGGAGACGTTAGGCCCTTTTGGGGCTAATCCAGCATCTAGAGGTCAGACGTTGGCCCTTTTAGGGCTCATCCAAGATGCCACACATGCCAGACGCTCAAGATGACGTCCAAGCCTCCTAGGTGACGTCCTGGCCATCAAAAGGAAAACGTTCCATCTGAAGTGGGTCAACCCCCCTAGGCTGGGCTCAGCCAAAGTGTCCTGGGTGGAACGTCCTTCTTCTTCTCATGTGCAAAGGCTCATCCAATCACTGTCCTGTCCCTGCCCCTGACGACCTGTCCCAGCAACCATCTGATGGGCTCTTCAGCCCCATGGAGGTCCGAACTAATCATCTCCCCATGTGTATAGGTCCAACTGGTACCTGTCCGTTGGGTATGGTCCTGCACATCAAAAACTTCGCCCTCCATGGGCTCATTAGTCACAGGGATCATAGCAATGTCAATCACATTCCATCATTAATTTTATCAAATGCATGCATAAAACCCCTGATATATCATCCAATAGCTCAAAGACATTACAATGACCTGCTATACAAAGCCGAAGAAAAAGACAAAATGCCCCATTGGGCCAGCATCCATAAGAGAAGGAAAGTTTCCAGAAGATATCATCCAAGCCATGTAACATGAGGTGATGTGGTCAAGGGATGTCCAGACATACGGGTAGAGTGAAAGACAAGGGTGATATTACTTGTGGGTGCCTTTGTAGAAGGTGAGTTATACCTATCATGGATGCAATTCTTTCCAAGCCCTTTGTTGCCTTTATTCTTTCTTTTCTTTAATGCTTTTCTTATTTATTTCAAGGACTAACTAGAGGACACTACCTTGGCGTGGTGACCAGAGCTGACAGTGTTACCCACAAGCACTTTCACAGAAATGATAAGGCTGGCTCGTGATGAGACCCCCTTTCCCTTGGCCATGCAACCAAAGGTCACTGCCCTGGCATGGTAACCAGATAATGGCAATGTCATATTGCTAGGTACCCATGAACATAATGGGCTGGCTCGTGATGATACCCCCCATCCTCTTGGCTAGGTCTTGTTTTGTCATTTTTCTTCGGATCCCTCTTGTTTCTTGCTAAGAGGCTTTTTATTGCCTTCTCGGGGATCCCTGGGCGAAGCATCTCTAGGTTTCATTTTTTATGGCTTTTATCTTTTACCAACTGCTTTTACCTTATGGGCCTTTAGCCCCTTCTTCCCATGAGATAAGGTGTAACCCTGCAAACAGATCATCCTAATGTCCGGACTAAGGGAATGGGGCAGATGAGCGGGAGATAAGATGTAAGAGTGATGATATGATGGGAGCGGACGATGGCCCTTCAAAATTCCCCCTGGTGGCAAACCAAAACCTATGGGTACAAGCTTGCTAGGGTACCCTGTCAATCCCCCAAACCCTGGTCAAGCGGGTTGATATAAGATCTAAGCAGTCGTCAGAAATAAAAGGAATTTGATGCATATATCTGAAGGTTATAATGATCAAATATGACACATACCATGATACTTGGACCAATTACCTCATGGAGCAAGAGCCTTCTCCGATATAAGTCCAAGCCGAAGGTGATGGATGCTGCTGCTGCTGACAAGACAAGTCTGATGAAGGAGAAGAAAGATGGGCCCTCCAGGGCCATGCTCAGGTCAATCCTGGTTTCGGTACTCCATGTCTAGGACTTGTGGGCCTCGAGACATGATCTCCTAGTTATCCCTAGAAATCGGGGATAACACTTACAATGATTAGAATGAAGAAGAAGAAAGGGTATTATGTTACCCAACTATGGGAGGTTGTACTTGAGCTTTGTCTGGCCCCAAATTGTCTCTTGGACACCTCCTTAGTCACTAACCGGCAAAAAACCAGCAAAAGCTTGTTGGAAATGCTGCAAAAGTGACAACAATGTTAAGAAAATTTCTGTGTAAACACATAAATTTTCTGCAAAAAATTACATCAATGTATATCAATTGATATGACCTATTCTATGTGTTAGAACACCCAAAAAACTGAATGGAAATGACAAAAATAAACGGCAACAAAGTTCTAGAGATGAAAATGGTTGGAAAATGGTATTTTTCAGATCTGAAAATACCTTTTCCAACACTAGAGAATGACCTGCAAAATGTTAGCAAGCTACAAGAAAGAGAGATATGAGCATATATGTTAAACCTACAAAATACTTTGCAAGAAAACAATGTACTTAACCTAGATTAACAATAATATTGTTGATAATCAACCCAAGCAAAAAACTTTACCTGAGATCTCTACTCAAAACAAATAGAATGCAATACAAAAATGAAACAAATCACCTCCCAAACAATGGATTCACCAAGAAGACTCTCAAAGCATCATACCCTCCAAAGCCTTTGTATTAATCAAGTAGGAGGTTGCTGCAAATACTTGTAACACGCTCCTCTCCAAAAGATGTGAGTAAAAAATGGAAGAGAGAAAGATGGGAGAGATGGGAGAGATGGGAGAGTGAGGAGAAATTTGGGTAGAGTAACAGTAGCAAAAGAATTGGTGAAGAATGAGGAGGGTAGGGGTTGTATTTATACTTGGGGAGCAAGAGCTACCCCTCTTGGATCTCCTCCAAGTGTCACCCACTAAGCAATGATGAGAATCTCAAGGAGGGGGGCGCACCATCTAGTTTAGGGTTTTGGTAAGTGAGTAGAGTGTGAGTTGGCAAGCATTAGCCAAGTGAAAGGTGTGAGGTGGAGGCTCTAG
Organism: Picea glauca; assembly: GCA_000966675.3. NCBI lineage: Eukaryota > Viridiplantae > Streptophyta > Pinopsida > Pinales > Pinaceae > Picea > Picea glauca. Next base: position 3,504 of record JZKD02S1547504.1, read on the forward strand.
GAGGGTGCACCTAGGTAGAGGAGGGCCCCACTCTATTCATTTTTTATTTTCTAGAGTGTTCTCAAGGAGGGTGGCGCAACTTCCCTAGGGGGACAAACTTTATGAAATGGTGGCTAGGTAAGAAAAGGTTGTGAGGGTGAGAAAAGGGTTAGGAAGGGTTATTCTAAGGTTTAGGCATCATCTCCTACCTTTTCTCTAACCATTTAGCTCAAAATTACAAAAATTGACATTTTGACTATGTCAATACTAGCAATTAAATTGTTGTTTTGGACTGACTAAGACTCCTCAGGGACAAACACCTAGCAAAACTTGTCCAATTGAGCTGAAACTTGGTCCAAGGGTGTATGGGGTCTCATTCCATTTATTTTGAGCACAAATAGCCCTATCAAAAGCCCAAGGACCTAGTTTTTACATTTTTTTATTATCAAAAATTAATTAAAATTACCAATACTTAGGCAGTTTTAAAAAAATTAAAAAAAAACTATCTAGACTGTACAGAATTCTGCAAAACTTTAGGAGATGTCTTGCATGGTCATTTACAATATTCCTAGACACTAGTTACCAGAGGGCTAGACCATTAGAACGCCTTTCACCACTTTGGAGGGATTATTTGTGGGAGTGAAAAACTCAAGGGAAATTAATAAGGCTGGTTAGGCCAAATTAATAACCTGAGGAAAAAAAGCACTCAGTGAAAGGGACTTCTCTAATGATGAAGTCCTAAGGCAACTGACCTAACTATGATCTATACAGATTCATTACGTTATTATCCCACGCAGGGGAGCAGAAATTCCATTACAAAAAGAAGTGCTGAAGGCCAAAACTGCCTTGTAGAACCAGTAAGTCTCTAACTTGGTAGCACCTGATGGTGCACATATTCACGGTACATGGAGTTGATGTAATGTTCCCAAGCCAATTTTTCTCTTAGGAACACTAACTTACCCCTGATTTAACTGTTTTACTGTTGTGTATGCAGGTTGGCCACTGACATTTCGGCCTTAGGGTTTATTTCAGTTATTCATCCACAGTTTATTCAAGATGCATTTCAATACATAAAGATCTCAACAATACACAAGATATGGAACCACAAACAAGATCTGAGCTTTATTATAAGAAAGCAAGCACCTGATACAATAGAGAAGCAAATCTGGAATATCTTCAGATGGCTTCAAGAAAAGAATATGAGCTGCATACAAAATTCTCCTGGAAATACAAGGTAAGCCTCCCAAAGGTTGTAATACAAGATGAACGCTCCAATACAAAACTAGGGTTTGGCCTAACCCTCAAGCTGCTGGTATGTCCCGCTGAAGACTGTGGAGACCAAGGGTTCAACCCTCCTGAAGAAGAAGACTCTCAAACACTGCCAAACTCCACCAAATGATAGATCAGTGCAAGAGCAAGCTTCTCCCGAAGTATGGAGCCCAAATACTGATGGCTCCTCCTCCAACTGCAGAAACCCTAAACTGGTACGACCCTCCTGAAACCCTGAATATGATTAATAATTCGGCTTGGCTAAATAAGGTGTCTGAATCATCTGAAACTCTCTAGGATGATAGATCGGGCAGTCATAAACCCCTGAGAGAAGTTTCAAGATCAGATCTAAGGTATAGCCTCTTAGATATGAGAATCATTGAATCACCAAAACGTCCTCTCTCCTCCAAAACCGTCCCAATCTGTAGACAATGATATGGACGTGGTAACTCCTCAAGAAAGCACTCAAACTGATGAGCAAGGTCCTGCAAGCAAAACCCTAATGCTGAAATCTCCCAAAGCTTCCTCAATAGGCTGGATCGAACTGTTCCTCAACCAATGGTGTGCCCCTGCTGGAAATCCCTAACTAGTACGGCCCTGCTAGTCCTCCTGAATAGATGATGAATGTAGAATGGTGTGGGTGGAGTATTTCATCCCCGAGACCAAGCTTGGAACAAGGTGAGTGGAATCTTTCACCACTGAGTTGTTCTCTAGGGTTTGTAATATCAAAACCCTCAAAACTGTATGCTCAAGAGCATCAACAAACAAATACCAAACATCCAAGATGAAAAAGAGAGGTGTGCCCTAGCCTTCTCTTTATACTTCTTTTCTATTTCCCTGTTGAGTTAAGTTAACCCCTAGAGTCAACTCCTAACTCAACCTCCAGCGCTCTATTCTTTCATTGAGTTACTTCTCTTACCCTTTTTACCTTTTTCTTAAGTCAACTTTAAAATATAACATTAGTTTGGTTGACTTTTCCCCTTTGTGTGAGACTATGGCCTAGTGGGGATGCCTAGACCACTAAGTCTTCCCAAACCTCTTCATCAAGAGGTGGGGGACATTATAGTTGACCCCCTAGTTGAAATAGGTGGTCAATAGGCCCCCAAGCCTAATTAAAGTGGTTTTAACCACTAAGAAGAGAAGTCGGCCCTGCCTAGTGAAGAGACACCTTTCCAACGCCTGCCAACTAGTATAAATAAAGGAGGCTAGCGCCTCATTATCTCACTTACTCATTCACTCATCAAGTGTGTAGGTTTGGAGAGCTGCAGTTGGGAGAAGAAGGAAGAGAGGCGCATTGCTCAGTGTTGGATATTCTCTAGTGTTTTGGTTTATTGTCTTGGCATTGTATTGGCTATCTATATCAAGGAAGTTTTGTTGGGTTTTCTCCCCCATGAGGGTTTCCTAGGATAAATGTTGTGTATCTTGTGATTGTGTTTCTCTCAGTGATCCTAATGCTATGGTTATCTAGTAAATTGAAAAGAAACCTAATAATAGTTCAAAAACTTAATATTCTACTTGGTATTTGGCATATTTTCCATAATCATCTTGCTGATTTTAGAGCTGATTTATTGCTGCTGTTATAAACTTGTTACATGCTCAAATATCTTATTCACGAGTCCAGTTTGTTTACAGTTTTTCTGTCTTTTGATAGCTAGTGTTTTGGGGCATTTAATTTACTTTCTAGGCTTAATAAACATCATTGATTGTCTTACTAACAGCCCTCACACATGCACAATCAGCTTGCCTTGCTTAACTCACCTTGACCTTACCCTTGACTCAGACCTAGCTAATCAAGCAACAAAGATAGGGGACCGTAGAATTGCCTTTAGCTTGCTATAGGATCCCTTGAGGTTGTTAGGGAAGCCTCCCTTGTGTTAGATTTCCATCCTTCACTAAAACGAAGGAAGTACTTGCTTAGGTGACAGTGGCAATTACTTCCATATGTTACACTTTACCAGCACCTTGTGAAGGCTTTGCACAAGTGCTAGTTTGGTTGATAACAGTACCAAACTCCCAAAAGTCCATATCTCCTAGTACAATGTTGCTAGAAAGAGTGCCTTTGAAAATGAAAAAAAGAGCATGCATTTTTAGGTGGTAACAAATCACAACCGATAACTTTTAAATAGAACTCACAAAGTAGCCTATTTGTACTTGGAGATTCTTCCTTTGCCATGTCATTCAAGGCCTTGTAAGATTTGTCCATATCAAGGGGTTGTGATTGATAGACTTGCTCAATTCTTTGTACTTTGGAAGGAAAACACAATTAATAACTTATTTGGCCTCTTTTTTATTAATATCACATTCCCCAAAGGTCTAGATCCCTTGGTAGTGATATTCAAAATTTCTTCTATATTTTCCTAATCTTCTGTTTGGATTCCAAAGTGATCTTTTAGTACTAAAACTCTTTCAGATGCATTCATTCCTATTAGTATTGGAAGGACATCTTTGTGGCATCTTATCCATCCTTATTCCAGTTATTCTTGGTCCCAATTATTTCTCCTTTGGCTCTATATTCTTTAAAACCTTGAAGATAGTACTCCAAAATCACTAGGCATTGCTTTTCTAGTTTACATAGATCAATTTCTAGTTCTTTTGTGGCTTGTCCTAGCCGTTCTCTAACGTGGCACTCTTTTAATTTTTGGCCTCAGGCTATCATTTCCCCCCAACCTCAGAGAAATTGTATTGCCCTTTGCACAATAGCTCCCCACCATAAGATCCAACCTGAACCACTTTGTGGGTGAGGAACAAGATTCCACACTATTGACACAATAAAGATGCACATACATACATGCATGCATACTTTTAAGTTTTAACTATGGTAAGGGCTTGTTTTGCCCCATGTAATTTTGTATTTACTTGTAGTATCCTTTGGATTGCATTGGTCTTGAATATACTTATTGGTGGTCTTGCCATTTCATAGGTCTTAGAACCTAGAGTTCATGGAAGAGGAAGAAAAGAAGACTCGCTGGATGACTTATACTTTGGTGTACACGAGGAAGTAAATTATGCACGAAAGATTGAACCTTTGGAAGGTAGTACTTACTATTTTCTGTATTTGTTGAAAGTTGATGTATACTTAATACTTACACTTTGGTGTACACAAGGAAGTAAACTATGCAGAAACGATTGAATCTTTGGAAAGTAGTACTTACTATTTTCTGTATATGTTGAAAGTTGATCTATGTAAAACTGTTCAAATCTTTAAAAGTCTTCTAGAAGAAGTAAATCCCTTAAATCCTTTTTGTTGGCATGCATGCATGAACTGTTATAGTTGCATGTAAAGAGCATTAATAAAGCTTCTTTTGCATTATTTCAGCATGGAACTCCTTTGTAGGCTTTTCACAAGCTTTTCAGTGGACATTTTTCATCTTTCTTGTCCTATTTCATACATCAAGATCCATGGCATTTTATTAGGAGTAAGAATCCTATATGTTGGTAGACTTTCCAATTATGTTGAGAATGAAGAGGAATTGAAAATCATATCACACGTGGAGATGTTATGATCTACTGTTCTTTAGCATACAGTCAATCTTGTTGCAGATGATACATGCATTTCATGTTGAATTTTAGCCTTCAATGACTGGATGGCTTGTTGGCATTCTAGGAGCACAGTGGACAGGCATTGTGACCACTATTGCCATTGAGATGTTACGCTCTAACAAAGTGGATGCAGTTATTTGTGTCCAAAGGTAATTGATTTGAGAACCTCAACCGTGATGAAGGAAGGATCTTTTTTGTCCAAAACAACTATAACTTTAGTAATCTTTGCATGTCTCATTTATTGGTTTGTGGAGAATAATTTGTAGCTTATAAAATTTTATGTTGTGCAGTGATGCTGAAGATAGGTTTTCACCGAAGCCATTTTTGGCCAGGTTAGTGTATGCAACAGGATGCTTGTTTGACATAGAGATTAAGATATATTTGTAACAAATCCTGGCAACGCCTTTGATTCTTTTAAAGATAGCTATGTCTACCACTCTACATTGACCTCATGGATGCTTGTCTCAAAATGAGGTCCTTTGTACAAAAGAGCTTTCAGGAATTGGACATTAGTTATGAATTTGCTTAGAAGCATCAAAATACTTTTGTTATTGGTTTCTGCTGGACATTTTTGACCTTGATATTTTCTGTTATTAGATTTTTTTTATGGAAGGATAATTCTGAAGTTGAGATTGAGAACTGAAGTTCATTATTGACAATAAATATGTTGGTATTGGTGATAGGACACCAGAGGAAGTTCTTGCAGGAAGAGGAGTGAAGCCAACATTATCGCCAAATCTGAACACACTGGCTCTTGTAGAGGTATTTCTTTCTTTGTTATTTTTTTGAAGGATAATTTTTTCTTTGTTATTTATCTGTGAAGTTTCTTTCTTCCCCGTAGGAATTAGTTTTCTGAAAAGTTGATTCTGTGTTAGCAGAGGGAGATCTTTAATCTATTTTGCATTTCTGTCCAAATTGGAGCAAGAGGTGCTTTGCAGGACCTTCTATAGGGAAGTAAAGTGCAGAAACAATCATATGTTGCAAGGTTGAATAATTTCATCCTAGGGTTCATTTAAGAAAATTTTACTCTTGATGCGTGTTTCCCTGAAATGAAATGTGTTTATCAATGTTCTTGAAGCCCAAAAAGCCCATAGGACTGGTTACCTCCCAGGTTCTCACTTGGTGTAAAAGTCCTAAAGAACAAATTGTGAAACCCCAAGGGCAACTTAGACAAGCCATACGCTATCACCTCAGTAGCCTTGCCTTTCTCTCTTTAGACTAGATGAACTCTAGCGTAGGGGGGAATCCCTATCATCAACTAAGCTCAAGATGTTGTAGAAAAAGTGGGAGCAAAGGAGCTTAGAAAACAGACATAAGATTTGGAAAATTTTGTATTTTTTTTTGTGGTGGTTGAAAGGGAAGACCAGTGCCTTAGTTTGTTTGGGCTATGGGGTCAAGCATGCAACTTTAGAGGGTAGTTCTATGAAAGATTTGGTGACCAATTATCACAAATTAGAGGAAGTAAAGGAATTCTATAGCGAGATCCACTTCCAAACCAATCCAAGGGTGGCTTTGCCTAAAAGATTCCAACTATCCATTCACTCTAAAGACATCTAGGGCATGCATTTTTCTCTTTAGAACAAAGAAACAAAGAAGCAAAGGGGTACTTAACCTCATCCAATGTAGCAAGACTTCTTTTCTCTGGCTCCTTGAATCGACTTTGACAATCCAAAACCTGCAACGAAATCACCAATATGTACCGAGAAAATCTGCCACACATTCGACAAAGTTGTACATCCATTTCACAATAGCTTAGACGAAGAATAGAGCAGTTTTATTCCAAAGCTTTAGAGCACTTCCAACTCAAACCTTACAAATGGAGAGAGCAAACCCATATATAGGTTTCAATTCTATCTTCTCCACAATAAAGAAGTATTTTTTTTCCTAGATCCATTATTTCTCCAAGGAATAATAATAAGATATTGCATTTCTAACCTCCTCAAAAAACTTCCTTCTAAAAGTAGAAGTGAGTTGTGGAGATCCACTTTTCTTCCTAGAAGAAATAAAAAAATAATCATCCTCCATAAGGAAAATGTTACGTAAACCCAGGGAGAGATAGAATTCACAAGGAATAATAGATATAAATGTATATAAATGAATACTGAATGTAAAATATATGATGCTTATTACAATGA
>JZKD02S1547515.1:0-10426 GCA_000966675.3 Picea glauca
GCAAAGTCACTAAGAAGCTCCAACATCATCATGAAACATCTACCTCCTAACACCATCATCATCTAACCCTTTAGGGGGCTAGACCCATCATCCAAGATCAAGATGTAGCACATCCAAGATGTGCCCTCAAGCAATTAACCTCCAAGGTAAATAAATGGATTAAATTAATTGTTAAATAGTTAAATCAACCTCAACATTGTGCACAAAGTTTAATGCTCAAATAAAACCATAGTCCAACCTCTAAATAGTCACAAACTGATTAAATCAACATGAACATGGGTGCCAATGAAAGGGGGTGTGCTCCAACAAGTGTTGTACCATGGAAAAATGTTAGATCTCCTAGCAAAGACCACCATGATAACAACACAATGACAAAATAGAAGCTCCACCTAGGTTTGAACCTAGGGTGCACAACCAAAGGAACATCATCATGAAATATTTACCTCCTAACACCATCATCATCTAACCCCTTTGGGGGCTAGACACATCATCCAAGAACCAAGATGTAGCACATCCATTCTCCAATAAGAAAAGCTTTGATGATGATGAGAACAATGGTTTGGCCCTCCTAAGTCTAGTTGTTGATGATGGTAAAAGCCTTCCCTTTCATTCCCCAATAGCTGCAAAGACAAAGGACAAAAAAAAACCCAAACTTGGCCTTTAAGAAAGTCAAAATTGCGCCCCCCCAATTTTTTCCATCGTGATGTAATATTTGCCGATTTTTTCTGATTTTTCTCTGCAATTTTTCATTTAGGAGTTTGCATCTCAAAAAATTGCAATGTCAGCATTTTTTCACCGATTTTTTCATCTATGGTTCATTGCCCCCATGGTGCTCCTAGGAAGTTATAATCCCAATTGTAACTTATAACTTATTATTATTAATATTATGCTATATTATTTTAATATAAATCAAATACAATCCAATGGTATCATACTTATCTTACTTACCATATGCTTGCCATACCTGCCTCACCATGCCTTGGCTCATCTTTGTTCACTTGAAGTATTAACACACTCACACATCTCGTCAAATGCTCATATGGGGTATTACAAGTGCCTGCCTGCCAATCAGAACTACAACACAACAGAAGCCTTCTACTCACAACAACTACAATACATCACTCAACAATTGAATCCATTTCTACAACACATGAATTCGATAATAATAATAAGCTGAAAAATATCACTATCACAATTTCTGCAAAAGATTTTATGAAGGAAAACAAAGGGTAATACACCTCTAGATTTTATTACATTTAGTAATGGTCGAGCTTGCCTCTCTACACTCTCAAACAGACTTTGCAACTTTCAGGAAGGATCTCTTTGTCCTTCTGTTTCTGCCACTTCTGTCAATCTTCGGCAGAGTTCCACAMCAACCTCCAACACTTCTCCTTCTTTCACAGACCRTACAATGGAAGYCAAGGAGCTGTCAKTATTAATCCCTTATGCAACCCCAGGGTTTGGCTCCTTTGGTGTTGCTTGTTGCATAARGTGCATCTATAAMGTAATTGGTGGATGCTGTAGTGTTCATGCTTSAAAGTTCATCCATTGACAATCTTGGACAGTCAGTTGCATGGAAGTTCAAACATTTAAACTAAAACAACTGTTTTTGTTGTTCTATTATCTGAACATAAAATTTTATGAAGAGAGCTTGAGTTGATAAAAATGTAATGCAACATTTTAACAAGCTGGATTTAGATATGTTGCATGAAGTTTGGGCATCAACATATTTTTATTTTAATCTTATATCTCTCAACATGCAGATTCAAGCATTGCAAAACTTTTATAAGAAAGGAAAGCCTATATGGGGTACATGTGCAGGACTTATCTTTTTGGCAAACAAAGCGATTGGTGAGTCGCTGATTTGTAAAGTTTGCCATTCATTAGGGTGCAATTGTGTATGCAATTAAAGTAATGATATATTGATTTAAAAAATTAACGCAATCCAGGATGCTTTATCAGGACAGAAATCAGGAGGTCAGGAACTTATTGGAGGGCTGGATTGTACAGTCCATCGTAACTTCTTTGGCTGCCAGGTAACTATCATCATTTATAAGCTATTTTTCCTCAAGGTTTCATTATGCATTGTATACGAAAAAAAGTTATCAATCATATATATTATAAATGTCAAGTTTAAGGGAAAACTTGGCATATATAATATATATGATTGATAGCTTCTTCTCTGATAGCCAGGAAACTAGGACAATCTGGTGAACTAACATTTGTTGAGGATTATGTTTCTTTGAAGTTTGTATAAAAGAAATGTATAAGATTTTTACCTCATTAATATCATTTGAACACTATTAAAGGGCACTTTGTAGGTACAATATATATGGTCGATAGGATCAGTTACACAAATAATGCCACTAAATGCATTCCATTTTTGGATTGAATGCAGCTAAATAGTTTCGAAACAGAACTCCCAGTTCCTAAGATTGCAGCAGAGGAAGGTGGACCAGAAACTTTTCGTGCTGTTTTTATCCGTGCTCCTGCTATTCTAGAGGCAGGTCCATCTGTTGAAGTTCTAGCTGAATATACCCTTCTCTCAAATGAATCAACAAAGTTTTGTTCTACCATCGAAAACACGGAAAATGAGGTTTGCTATCTGTTCTCTTAATAACATTCCTTGATTATTCAAAATATCTTAGCCTTGTTATGGCTGAGAAAATGAACATTTAACAGTATTAATTGTGGAAATGCATGCAGCCTAGATAGTGTGTATACTTTACTAGCTTAACCTGATTGACGGGGAGTGTATATCAACCCTTTATATGGCATATACATTTGAATTCTGATTCTATTGTCCAACAAAAGGTTTCCGATTTGTGTGTTGCAAGGACTGCTTACATTTTTTTGTAAAAGCCTCCATCAGATGGTTAAGCAGGTATTTGATTTGAAGTATGTTTTATTCTTGGTTGCTAAAACAAATGTAATCATAGTTCCTTATTGCTAGATCCAGGTGCAGGTTTAGTGATATTCCAGTAACCAGTTTATAAGCAAAATTACACTGAGAAGATAGCAGCATCCTAGGAATTACTTTTATTACTACAGGCATCCCCTTTATTAGTAGCTATTAAGCAGCAGAATTTGGTCAACTTCTCTCAAGTCACTTAGCATAAATAATGTGCTGAGTCGTGATGCTGCTAATGACCATTTTCGGGTGCATTCACCTCATTTTGATATGCTGGAGCATTTGATGTTTAGATTATTTCAATCCCAAATTTCCACAAAGTAATTCGAGGAACAGAAATTGCCGTTGGAATAATTTGTCTTGTCGGTCCTCTTTGTCTTTTTATTTGATAATGGAGGTGTGATCTGTTCAATTTGTCAATCTCTTTGAAGTTACCAGCAGCTCTTGTCATTTTTGCCCACTTGGGATGGATGTGAGAACTGCATGAGATATAAGATGAGATAATTTTATTAATGTCCAATGAATGAGAGTCATTTGACCTTTGGAGGATGTAAGAGCTACAGGGAGGTCAATTTCCTTACTGGGAAACTGTGTTTTGAAACAAATTAAGAGAGCAAAATTATTCAAATGTCAAAGGAAGAAAGGAATTCCAAAGATCACTTAGAAAGCATAGCAGTGTTGGGGAGTATTATCCCTAAGCATGGTTACAAGGTACTTCTAAAATTCTTCAAAACATTTTCAATGGCTTACGTTACACTCTAAAATGTATTTGATGCGAATGAGTTTGATCAAACCATAGTTACTGTATTCTTACGTGGCAAGGCATGTGAGTTGACATACTTGACATACTTGTACTCGATGTTACCTCCCAGACCTACACTCAAAGATATTCAAGTCCCTGAATGAAGTGCAACCCTAGAGGCTCTTAGCAAGGTTGTCCACTGTCACCGCATCCTCTCACTTTAGGTCTGTTCTTTTCTGGCACAAGGGGGAAACCCTAGAAAATAAGTTTATGATAATTTTTAGAAATAAAGGAATGTGGATTACCGAGACCAGTGTCTATACAATTGAGCAATGGAAACAAGATCAAAGAGCAAGAGGGTTTCAATATTACTATGAAAGCTATTCACTAATGTGCCATAATTAGTCCAAAATAGATTTTCAGATTATGCAAAAATAAGTGAGAGCTTATACAAGATGCAACATCACAACTATGAAATTACAGCCAAGAATAATGTGCAGCCTAATATGAAATGAAGAAGGACAACCATAATATGAAACCTTAGATGAAGTCGACAAAGTAGTGTTGAGATTTGGGTACCTTGGAAAGTGGTCCCCTTGTGGTTGTGTGTCTCTAACCACAAGAGGGAAATGATTTGACTGACCTTTGTACCCTTTACTTTATGTCTAATGTTCACATTGACTTTATCCTAAGTCAAAAAAGGTGAAATTTGTCACTTAAGGCAAAAGTGACTATTAATTCACTTTGTGGGTGAATTAAGGGACATAAAGAAAATTTAGGAAACTTAACCAAAAGTGGGTTTCTAAGTGAGATACTTTGAGTCACTCATGGATTAGAGATGGCTAGAGATGATCTTAGCCATTGATCTCTAGGTTTGGCCTAAGGATGGCTTAAGGGGGCGCATAGGCAAAAGAGAGGTATTCATTGTTCACTTGATCAACTTGAGAGTTTGGTGAGGAGAAGAAAAGTGAGGATTGAGGGTTTGGAGCACCTTGCTTGGGCGCACATGTTCATGGAGGGTGCAAGGAAGCTTGGAGCTTCATTCTTTGTGTTGGAGAGTTCTTGCTTGGTGGAGGGCGCAAGCTTGCAGGCACTACTTGGAGGGCAGCTAACACAGATCTGGTTGGTGCATGTTTGAGGCAGCATACAAAGGGAAGTTTGTGTGCAAGGGTTTCTCATTTAGCCAAGGGAAGGTCAAGGGCGCACTAGTCTTCAAGCTTTCACAAGGGAGAAGGGGGCACACTCTTCTAGGGGCGCATTTCTCAAGGAACCTATTGCAAAGCTTGAGAGGAGCTTGCAAAGAGTTCAAGTTCCTTTGTATTTATCTTCCTTGTTGTATTCATTGCTTGAAGCACTCCATATATATACATATATCTCAAACTGGTTTTCCCCAGGGTCATGTTGATCAAAAACACTATGTGTTCAATTTTCATGTATGCTTAGTTTTATATCAGCATTAGGAGCTTGTTAAGATCCTAGAGGAGTGTTGTATGTTTTAAGGTATTTGCATGTGCAAACATCAGTTCCTAAAACACTTGCAAGGGCACCTTAAAAGAACATCCAATCATAAGTTTGAAGGCAGATTTGAGGCAGAGAAATATCAGACCTGTTTGCTGTCCTAAAACAGCAGCAAGGACAGTTCTGGAACCTTAAACTTAGAGCCCAACAAGAGGTCAAAAGACAGACCTGTTGGGCAGCCTTTAGTTCCTCAGAATTTTACAAGTAGAACAGCCTTCTTATAGGATGAACAGCCAACAATACATTATATATTCAAATCTGATTTACCAAATGATCAAGAGGACTGAATAGTTCTCACCTAGCCTTCCTCCCTAGCTTAGGGTAGTCCACAAACATGAAGTAAAACAGCCTTAACCAGAAAATTACAGCAGCAAATCCTTCAATAGTTCAAGATTGCATCAAAGATTAGGGAGGGTTTACCGTTTAACAACCTCAACCTTACTCTCTTCTTTTTGGAGCAAACTTGCCCTTCTACAAAGATTATTTCAGCAGTGAATCCTTGGTAATTCTTGCAAAACCCTCATCCATTAAAAGAATAAAGAGATGGAAAAACCTCACATTGGACTTGTCCCTTGACTTCTTCCTCCCAAAGATACTCAATTAAGCTTGGAGGGGAACTCCCAATCTTCCAACCATGCCTTTAGCAAATGAGGTTCTCTATTTATACCTTTCAAACCAAACCCTATTGAATAAAATAATAATAAAAGTGAGCTAGAAACCCTAGAAGCAAGGCACTCCTGTTAGAGTACTTTTTAGGGCTGACTTGCTCACAAAATGACATGTGTCAACCTCTCCTTGAAGTCATGTCTCCAAATATGTGTCCATATGCCTCTATCCATGTGAAATGCCCCTCTAACATGCTTTAAATGCCCTCTTGAAGTGAGCATCCCTCTTTGAGGGGGTAGTTTCTTCATCAAGCAAGAAAATGCCATTCTTTTTCATCTTATTAGTGGAACGTTCCTCTTCAAGTGACTTCATTTCACTGCCACATGGCATCATCTAAGCAAGGGCTTTCCTCTTTTTGCCACATGTCATGCTTCATGCCTCCTCTATTGTGGGATAGTTTGCTCCTTCTTCCTTTGAGTGAATAAAATGGGTCAATAATACCTCTTGTCATCTTCATAAATGAACGCTTTTTCTCTAAGTGTTTGATCATATCCACAATGCCACATGGCACCTCTTCATGCAAAAAGGTTGCCTCCAAATATGTAGAAAAGGCCTTGAACAATGTACCCTTACCCCCAAATACCTCAAAAGGTGAAAAGTGCCTCCAAATATGTGGAATACGCCTTAAACAATTTGAAATGCACCTAAGCGACTTCGTTTGATCATATAAATGCTTTCTAGTGCCACATGGCACCATTTCAAGCAAGGCGTTCCTCCTTTAGCTTCTCCCCTTGCCACTTCCCATGCTCTAGGTCTCCTCCAAGGTAAAGCATTTTTCTCCTTGGTTTTTGTCTTAACACATGTCATATCCAGTAGCTCGAATGAGGTAGGGCATTCATCTTTGAGGGCTTTGTTTGACCCCTGCCTTTCCATAAGTCATGCCTTGAAAAATAATGCAATGGAGGGTGTTCATCTTCTAGGGTTGTGTCTAGTTTGTACCCTGTCGTAAATTATGCCTTGAACACTTCTTGAGGTAGGGTGTTCATCTTCTAGGGTTTGCTTGATTTCTCACATTCTCCATCTGCATGGTTTGGGTTCCTAGGTGCAATGAGGGAACAAGTCTTCTCATTAATGATGCAACAAAAGATAGTGTAAGCCATGTAACCATGCCTCCAAATCGGTGTCAAGTGCACCCAAATGGAACCTTATGGTAAAGTGTCTCTAGAAATGTCTCCATCAATGCCTCCCAACCAATTCTCTTACTGCAATATATGACTACCACTAAACTCTGAGGATCTACTGTGCCAGTGAGAGAAGAAAGGTCCGTGAAAATGCAAAATGAACCATGCACTTTCAAGGGGCAACACCTGACATACTCGACAATACAAAAAAATGCAAAAAAAATAATTTTTATTCAGGAAAGTGACTAACAGATATAACAATACTCAACAGACTTGGGAATACTTGATAGTACACAAGAGTATGGTGAGTATCGAACAATCAATACTTGGTCAATGGGAGTCAGAACAATACTATGTCTAGAACTCATCCCAAGGCCGCACTTGCCATACTTAGGTGTACTTGGGAGTTATACTCAAGAGTATCACTTCTATGGATCAAACCATTCACCGAGATTTAAGAAGCAAAAATTTATGGAGCTTAGACATCCAACCTATGCTATCAAAACGCAGACTAAGCATTGGTGATTGTTAGCAAGGGAGGACCCTAGTCTGGTTGGTGACAAAAACCAAGTGTAGATAGACACAAGGATATCAAGACATGAAAATGTGTGTTTGATGGTGATGGGACCTGAAATGGCATGCCATCCGTTCCATTTTGTTTATATTCTCCCTTTCTTTTGATAGCAATTCTAGGCAAAATGAATAGTTCTCACTTCACGAACATTTTCATATGCTTTGATATATTTATGAGGTCATTTATTATTTTCTTGTTACGTGTCTACCTACATCTGACATGTAGGTATAGACTTAGATACCAGAAAGAGTTTTTGCATGTTTCACCTACACACCTACACCCCCGCTGTAGGTGAATGCAACTATTCCCAAGTGACTTATTGATGAGTTATATAATGACTAAGGATGACGTAATTTTGTGACATGTCAAACTTTGCTTTAATGGATTACTTGGACAATTGAATAATATTGTGAGCCACTAATCCTTTGTAGTTAGTAGCAAGTTAACAGTTTGGTTTTCTTTTTCAAATGTACTCTCTCAAAAGCCTGTCCTTCATTTCATAATTCAGGTGGAGATAGGCTCTAAAAACGTTGGCTTTAGAAATTTCTTTGTGATTGGATTGATTTCTTGGATAGTGGCTCCACCTTGGTGTAGAAATTTATGTGTTCTTTGATTTTTAATGCAAAATGGAGATTTCACCTCACAAGGAGGTTTCCTGGATCTAGTCCTCATGAACTTTTTAGCCTTAAGGCTGATCTAAAATATTAATTTACAGCAACAAACAGTGGACAATATTTTAGCACACTTCAACCCAGCACACTAGGCAGCCCAAGAGAAAAGATACAAAACATATGCCAACAAGTTCCAGCCATTAGGACACACTTTTCCAAGCATAAACCAGATCTGAAATCACTTTAATTACTACAGTTTCACAGCAGTAAATCTGCAATATTATCTTTAAGATATATGTGAAACCATTTAACACTTCCAGCCCTTAGTTATGTCAAATCAGCATGAACAACTAGTGCTGGAAATTACCAAATCAAGAATGNGTGATGTAAATGGACCTGCAGGAAGAGGTCAATGAATGTGAATAATATTTTGAATTTATTGCAGGACTGCTGAGAGGGGATGTGTAGAAAAGAGACCACGATGGCGGTGGAAGGCACCTGAAAAGGTGGCGTTAACTTCCACCAAGAATTAAATACCGTATTTGGACTCCACTGGTCCGGAGAACCAAAAGCGGCTCGCTGGCCCTGAAATTCAATGCCTCGCAGGATGGTAGGCGGAGGGCTTGATGAGGGATGGGATGGTGAACCACCCATCCATAGAGCCGTCAGGCCTGATCAGCGCGAGGGTAATCGTGCCACACGCAACCTCGCGAGAGGATAAGGCATATGGCAGAAGGGATGGAAGAGGGCAGACACAAGGGGAACTCTAGCATTACGCAGAGTGAGTGATAGCAGAGAGGAAGGATTGCAACCTTCGCTCCTGGTCATTGAAAGACAGAGAGACGCAGTCTCAGAGCATCGTGATCTCAGCTTGGGGGTGGCTAGTGGTAAATCCGCTGGGAGTCACTACGCCTACGGTTGGGTGGAAACGAGCACCCCTCTCAGCAATTGCTTGACCCTGGTGTTATCTCTGATAAGTGTTTTGCCTCTGGCGTATTGATATATACATATATGTGCTTATACTGAAAATTATGCTCATAAGCTGTGAAACTATGAATGATTTCATTATAAGAATGATTGTATGATGTTTTGATCAGTACTAGTAGCTGTATATATTTAGATGGAAAGACTACGTCTGTTTTATGTCTTCATGAACTCGTTATTTTCATGTGTATTGATCGAATTCAGACTTCACTTATGGTCCTCAGGAGGACGATATCCTTATAAGCCTCAGGTAATACCCCGTTTTAACCTCCCTATAGAAATACCGCCCTTGAAAATCCCTTCGAGAATCGGGAAGGTGGTTGTGAAGGCGTAAGGCCTCAGTGACCCTGCATGAGGAGGAACGATCTCCTTGAGAACCGAGATGACAATATAAGGATGAAGAAATGAATCGACGGATGAGATTCCGTCGAGAGATCTGTGGTCACTCACGACCGACAGATCGGGAGGAGAAGAAGGAGTGTTAGGTACCTTAACCTAATAGGTATTAATTGACGGATGAGATTTCGTCGGGGAATATGCGGTCACCCGCGACTGTTAGATTATTAGGAGGAAGTAGGGCATTCAACGTCTTACCACTGCGTTTTCCTGTGTCTTCGTGGGTAGCGAAGAGTTTAGGACCGTAGATCCCCAAGGTTCATGAGAGTTTCTGGACCGTGGATCTTTTTCACGTCCAGGAAGTCGTGGAAGAATGCATGGGTAGGAACCATTATGAACCGTCATATCTTGGCCGAAGAACCCGACAGCCATTGGATCTGTTAGGAGATGCATGAGGGTTAAGCCCTCGTGGATAGGAGGTTGAAAGATCCGATGAGAGGCATGGCCATCGGGATATCGGAGATCCTGAGGTCGTGAAAGTCAAGACATCAGAAGTCTCGAAAATGCGAGGAGCGATCTGAACCGTCCATCCTTTGGGGACGCGTGTCAGAAATCGAAAGAGAGTCGGGATATTCGGCATTGGGAAATCGGAGTTCCTGAGGTCGAAGGAGTTGGGACACCACAAGTCTCGAAATCCCGACGAGATCAGGGCTGCCCGTTTGTAAGACACGTGGCAAGATCAAGAGCCCATCGACATATCGAAGATTTGGAAGGCAAGACTTCCAGAGCACCAGAAGTCGCAAAAGTGCGAGACTAGATCAGGACTGTCTATCGTGGGGGATATGTGTCAGGAGATCCTGGAAGTCGGAAATCGGGGAATCGTAGTTTTCGAGCACAAAGAAAACTTGTCATACGGAATCACGATCTGCGATTTTCCGACACGACCTGAACCGTTCATTTAGA
>JZKD02S1547526.1:0-10426 GCA_000966675.3 Picea glauca
ACTTCCTTGAAGAGTCATCATACCATTCTCGACCATACTTACCACTTGTTGTCACTTAAACCCCATGTTTCCTATCTCTTGGTAATTTAGGTTGTATTGACCCAAGAAGGGGCTGTCCCTCATTCTGTGGGAAGAAGGGAATGAAGGCCCAGAGGGATTTTTTGGTTAAAACATAAAATCCTATGTATAAAACTTCCAAATGCTTCGCCCAGGGATCCCCCAAGAAAACAATGAAATGCTTATCTGTAAGAAAAAGGGGACCCACAAGAATAGAATGATATAATGCTTAGGGGGTTAGTTGGAGGACAGGAGATCTCATCACAATCCGTCCTATAGGGATCATAGGTATCTATTAGTATGACATTGCCATCAACTGGACACCAAGACAGGATAGTGGCTCTAAGTTCCACAACTAAGAGAAAGGGGGTCTCATCATGAGCCAGTCTTCTCATTTTCGCAAGGTATTTGTGAGAGACATTGTCATTATCTGGACACGACACCAGGACAGTGGCCTTCAACCCATCCTTAAAACATGAAAGAAACAAATAATGGAAAAATGATAGGCTTGGAAAAACTTCATTGCAAACGAAGGTGCCACATACCCTCTATAAAGGAAACCATGAATGAGACACTACAACCCCTTGTATGTCATGAAACCCATGCACATTGAGTCTTGATCCTTAACCACTTCATCCACTTTACATGGAATCTTAGATAGGGATATCTTGGAAACACTCCTTGACCTAGGGAAAGATCTACCCAATAGGACACCTTATCAACCCTCCCATATCCAAGCTTGGAAAGTCCCATAATGTCTTTGAGAACCTAATTGTTTGACAGGGTAATATTTGATGCACATGCTTATGTGGCTCATTTGTTGACTTGATTTACTTATCATGATATTTTGACTTGAGATCCTTAGAGGGCGTGCTTATTTTTCTTTGCAGGACCTAGTTGGTGGACAGTTTTGGAGGAACAAGCCTAGATTGGGATTCCATGGGGCTTGAAGCCCACAGGTGGATGTCAAGGGCCTACATGCCAGATGAGGAAGACATAACTTTGGAGGCCTAGAAGACATTGTGGATGGCGTAACCTATCCCTCACATGCCAAACATTTTTCCTAGTAGAGGCAAAACATCACCTTTGGAGGCATGACATCATCTAGGAGGGATAGGGTTTGGTGGTGAGGTTATCATTCATTGACACAAGGACNTCTCTTGGTAATTTAGGTTGTATTGACCCAAGAAGGGGTTGTCCCTCATTCTGTGGGAAGAAGGGAATGAAGGCCCAGAGGGATTTTTTGGTTAAAAGATAAAATCCTATGTATAAAACTTCCAAATGCTTCGCCCAGGGATCCCCCAAGAAAACAATGAAATGCTTATCTGTAAGAAAAAGGGGACCCACAAGAATAAAATGATATAATGCTTAGGGCGTTAGTTGGAGGACAGGAGATCTCATCACAATCCGGCCTATAGGGATCATAGGTATCTAGCAGTATGACATTGCCATCATCTGTACACGAAGACAGGATAGTGGCTCTAAGTTCCACAACTAAGAGAAAGGGGGTCTCATCACGAGCCAGTCTTCTCATTTTCGCAAGGTATTTGTGAGAGACATTATCATTATCTAGACACCACACCAGGACAGTGGCCTTCAACCCATCCTTAAAACATGAAAGAAACAAAGAATGAAAAAATGATAGGCTTGGAAAAACTTCATTGCAAACGAAGGTGCCACATACCCTCTATAAAGGAAACCATGAATGAGACACTACAACCCCTTGTATGTCATGAACCCCATGCACATTGAGTCTTGATCCTTAACCACTTCATCCACTTTACATGGAAGCTTAGATAGGGATATCTTGGAAACACTCCTTGACCTAGGGAAAGATCTACCCAATAGGACACCTTGTCAACCCTCCCATATCCAAGGTTGGAAAGTCCCATAATGTCTTTGAGAACTTAATTGTTTGACAGGGTAATCTTTGATGCACATGCTTATGTGGATCATTTTTTGACTTGATTTACTTATCATGATATTTTGACTTGAGATCCTTAGAGGGCGTGCTTATTTTTCTTTGCAGGACCTAGTTGGTGGATAGTTTTGGAGGAACAAGCCTAGATTGGGATTCCATGGGGCTTGAAGCCCACAGGTGGATGTCAAGGGCCTACATGCAAGATGAGGGAGACATACCTTTGGAGGCCTAGAAGACATTGTTGTTGGAATAACCTATCCCTCACATGGCAAACATTTTTCCTAGTATAGGCAAAACATCACCTTTGGAGGCACGACATCATCTAGGAGGGATAGGGTTTGGTGGTGAGGTTATCATTCATTGACACAAGGACGTTTTCAAGAGAAGGAGGCTTTGACCATGAAGAAATGACTTGGATGATTCACATGTGGCTTTGGGAAGCCTAACTACACTCCTCCAACACCAACGACTTGCTCCTAGTGTCAAAACGTCTCCTAAAGGGGTGGCGTCCCCTTAAGTTAGGGTTTCTTTTTGTGTAAAAGTAAATTTTAAGTGAATTGTTTAATATTATTTGTATAAAGGGGAAATATTAGGGTTTTTGACCCCTAGTTTTGTGGTTTACCCTAAAAGTATGTGGACAAACTATTTTGGAGACATTTTGTATATATAGAGATCATAAGATCTCATTTCAAACATAACTCCCCAATTGTGAGAAGTATTGGACTGAAATTTTATCTATATTTCGCTAGTTCTCTCTCTTGTGATCATGTTTATGGATATCTCTTTGGTTATTTGTTGATGGAAGTGATGCACTAGCTTTGGAAGGCTACTCTCTTTCTATTGTGGTGGTTTGTCTTAGCTTTTTCCTTGAATTGGTAAGGTGTTTACATTGTTTCTATCATTTGTTGTTCAAGTCAAGGTTATTTGCTAGAGCTAGGTGGGAAGTATAAGAGCATACAACCCCACTTTAGTCTCCATCACTTTATGCCTACATGTTATTGGTTTAACATGGGTTTTNCCCTCACATGCCAAACATTTTTCCTAGTAGAGGCAAAACATCACCTTTGGAGGCATGACATCATCTAGGAGGGATAGGGTTTGGTGGTGAGGTTATCATTCATTGACACAAGGACATTTTCAAGAGAAGGAGGCTTTGACCATGAAAAAATGACTTGGATGATTCACATGTGGCTTTGGGAAGCCTAACTACACTCCTCCAACACCAACAACTTGCTTCTAGTGTCAAAACGTCTCCTAAAGGGATGACGTCCCCTTAAGTTAGGGTTTCTTTTTGTGTAAAAGTAAATTTTAAGTGAATTGTTTAATATTATTTGTATAAAGGGGAAATATTAGGGTTGTTGACCCCTAGTTTTGTGGTTTACCCTAAAATTATGTGGACAAACTATTTTGGAGACATTTTGTATAAATAGAGATCATAAGATCTCATTTCAAACATAACTCCCCAATTGTGAGAAGTATTGGACTGAAATTTTATCTATATTTCGCTAGTTCTCTCTCTTGTGATCATGTTTATGGATATCTCTTTGGTTATTTGTTGATGGAAGTGATGCGCTAGCCTTGGAAGGCTACTCTCTTGCTATTGTGGTGGTTTGTCTTAGATTTTTCCTTGAATTGGTAAGGTTTTTACATTGTTTCTATCATTTGTTGTTCAAGTCAAGGTTATTTTCTAGAGCTAGGTGGGAAGTATAAGGGCATACAACCCCATTTTAGTCTCCATCACTTTATTTTACATGTTATTGGTTTAACATGGGTTTTCTAAGAGAAGTATAAGGGCATACACCCTCTTATCCTAAACCATAGCTAGAGATACTTGCCTTGGAGGGTAAGAGGATTTACACCTCCAAGGAGGTAGTACCTATAGCTCTTTCTTTGCTTGACTCCATTAACCCAATTAGTGAAGACACTAATCATTTACTTGTTTCATTGGAGAAATAAATTGATGCCTTGGTAAACATGATTTTTTTCAAGTTTTTAAGTTATCTCTTTGGGAAAGTGTTCTTTGAGCCTTTGGCTCCCTTGCCTCATCGAGGCATCCCCTTTCAACCAAAAAATTGTGTTTTTGTTACAAAACTAACCTACAGCCAACAGGGCTGCAGAAACCTAACCTTCTAACACTTAATAACTCCTAAACTAACCCTAGGATTTAGCCCTAACTTTTCCCTAACTCTCTACTAAGCCTAGCACACCTATTGGGCTAGTTAGAGGTGGTTTCTTGTGGCTGATTTTTCTTTTGTTATGCTTGGTTTTCTACAACCATAAGGCCGATAATATCACTGCAGCAAACTTTTGTTTCATCCTCCCTCTTTGTGCTAAATTTATTGCTTAATTATTGGTGATTTTAGCTAGCTTTCACTAGCTTGTCTCTTGTCTATTTTATCATATGCTTAGCACTTATATTGTAGCCTTTTCTATCTTTATTGAGATGATATATATCACTTATCTTTTATGCAATTAATGACAGCAAGCATAACTTGTTTTTCCAACTAACATATTACATTATATGCATTGTTTTCCTTGTCTCTCGGGTAGGTATTCACACTTGGAAGATCACTCAACGCTTTTGGAAACCCTTGAAACTTCCCAAGAATCTTTCCCAAGATCTTCATACCACTTAGAATTGACCTCTAGGGACATCCATTTATACTTATCGGTTTCCCTCTCATTTCCCCCTAGAGTCACCAGGATTCACCCCTTGAGGTGACTACCTCACCTATAAAGTGACGGGGACACCTGCCTAAGGCAACTGTGGGTAGGTTCCCTCCTATTTGTCACCAAATGGTGGTTGGGTCAGGTTTTTCCCAACCTAATATGTGTGCGATAATATTTCCTTTAAATAACTAATCTTGATTCTGGATAAGTCTTCTGGCATGGCAGTAGGATCTTGTAAATATTCATGCAGGAGCTCCATTCCATTATTTTTCCCTCTAAGAAATTTTTTGGCTTCTTCTCCTTTGTATGTTAAGTTTGGCTCTGGTAGTTTTAACATATTTTTTAAGACCAAAGGTTCCAATGAAACATGGGAGCCTCTTTGTAGAGTAATTTCTCTTCTATTCTGGAAAAATTTATCAATACACCAGGTGACAATCTCTTTACACTTGAAAACCTCAGGGACACAACCAGGCGGAGCTATTCCTGATGTCCAAACCTTATTATTATCTTTGTCTAGTAACATTGAATAGTACCAATATGACCTTGACCAATGGTAATTTTTATCTTCTCTGGTAAATAGATTCAAGGTATCCCCACATAAATGTTGTTTTCTTTCAACCATCTTGAACAGGTTGACATGATTCTCTGTAAAACTGCTTAGAATAGTGAAATAATATTTAATTTAGATCCTTGATGAAAGCATTAACCTGGAATAAATGTGATTTTCCTTCATAGAAACATCATTAATAAAATCCTTTTCAGAATTCAATTTAGCAGTTGAGTTCATAGAATTAGCATTTAATATGACTCGAGAACTGTGAAAGAGAAATGAGACGTCACGACGGGGTAGCAAAGTGGAATATTTAAAATGAAAATGTGATTCTGTGAGTCTGAGAGTCCATTGTGATAAGAAAAATGTCTAAGTATTGATACTTGTCAGACAGACTTGTGAAGACGAGGATATACAAAGAAAAGAAATTGTGGGTCAACGAGTCTGCGAGTCCGCAAATGAAAAATAAAGTAAGTGTTGGTAAGAGGTTCAAGGAAGAAAATTGATAGACCATGAGTCTGTGATTCTACCAACCCATGAATATAAAAAAATTACATAAGTATGGAAAAAGCATAGGTTGTGGAGGTAAGACATGAGAATGAAAATTATCTGAGGGAAACATACTTAGAAAAAATACAAGTGCAGAGTAATGAAAAAGAAAGAAGGACTTATGAGGTTCAACCGAAGAGTCCATTTTTTCCAAGGTCATGACAAAGGAGTTCAACAATCAATACCACCAACATCGAGGTACATAAATGGTCTGGTGCTCTTGATTAAATTCCAATCCCATGCCCTCATACATGATAGAATCCAATGAAAATGTTGCAATCCCACCGATCCTGAAACCATGAAAAACATTAAGTCAACTGAATTTTGAATGGGATATGAAATTATAATTTCTCTATATGAAGTCTGATGAGGTTGGAACCACTCTCAAACATCTTGAAACAATTAATGGTAATGTTAAAATTTTAAGTAAAAGGGTAAAATTGTCCTTTTACTTCAAGAATTTAACATTACCATTAATCGCCAATTTTTTTTGTCAATCCCTTTTAAAGAAAAACTGAATTTTTTATTTTGGTGGGGTCATGTACCTACTCGGTCGAGTAAGTATGGATTCGACCAAGTAGGATCAGTTTGGTATCTAATCGACCAAGTCATGCTTTGACTCTATCGGTTTAGTACCAAACCAACCAGCGAATTGAGTAAGAAAATGAGTCAGATCGATCGCCCATCAACTTGGCCAAGTTGAGTAAGTTGATTTGACTTAGACTGATTCTAAAAACATTGGGTACAAGGAAAGGAAAATTGTATTGCAGTACATTTCTCTTATTGAGAAATAAGGGCCCAAGGGGGTAGTAGAGAAAGTTCTTGTTGGGAAACAAACTACAATACCTAATGACACATCAAATGAAGATTCTGGGATTAAATCATAAGAATATCCTACATAAGCACTTGAAGAAAATCCATAGGAAGCGAATAAACAAGAAGAAGAAGCTAAGGAGATAAATGTCTCAAAGGAACCACGTGTTGAAGACTCAAAGAAAGGAGAATCGATAGCTAAGGTTGTTATTTATTGCCACTATTAGAGATATAAGGCTTACTCATGTAATAAAGTCACCTTAGTGAATTTGGTTAAAATATTAGGGTTTTGGTATCTCAATCTCTTTGTAAGAGTGAGGACCCTCATTGTAATAGTGTACCAGTCAATAATAATAGTGTTCAATGTTCATGGAGATCATTTTTCCGGTATCATAACCCTACCTAGGGTTTATTTGGTTCTCGAAATATGGTATCAAATAAGGATGGTCAAAGGTCGAAGCTTAAAGATTAGAGGGTTCAATTATTTGTTTGAAATCATGGGTCAAATTAGAATAGTTACCACTATAGTTCTGGTTTAGCCACCATTTAGAGATATATATCGTCAAGAAGAAAGTCACTAGGAGGAATGATTAATTGTTTCCTGTAGTCGTCAATCAAATAGCATCTGTTATTTTTATTAATCAAGCTGCCAAGATAAGCCTCCCACATTTTTAGAGTTGTTGAATTAAGAAGTCTCCATTTTTTAATCCAAATTTTTACAACCACTCGAGCTTCCATTTCAAATGCTAAAATGTCAGATCAAATTAGTGAAGAACAACCTCCAAGTTCGCTTGAACCATCACAGAGTTAAAGGTAAAAAAAAAAAATTCCATCCAAACTAAGTGTCAAATCTGTACAACCTATATACTATACAATCCATACAATACGTACTTATATGTAGTGGTAATTTTCAGTGAGTTTTTGTTTTTTAGTTTCAGAAATTTTATTTCAAGTCGTAATTATTTTTTAGCAATGAAAAAGATTGTATCTAATCAATCACAAGTATGTTGTTAGAGAAGTACTCAAGTTTCAATTTTCATACATGGAAAGTGAAGATCCATATGAAACTAATATATAAAAACCTTTGTGGAATTGTCAAAGGAACCAAGGCAACACCTGTAGATCTGAACAACTTGATAGAATGGGAGAGCAAAGATGATAAGGAAAAATCCATTATTGGCCTTTCCCTCTCATATTTAGAGTTTCATCATGTAGATATGGACAAATCATCCAAAGAGATATGGGAAAATCTCAACAAGTTATTTGGGACACAAGTAGTGAATGAAAAATTCTCCCCGAAATTATAGTTATTCAACTTTAAGATGTCAATTGAAGCCAGTATGTCAAGTCACATCAATGATCTAATATCTATTATCAGACATCTTGAGAATTCAAGGAAGTAGTTGATGAGGAAGATGCCAAAGCTATTCTCCCGAACACTTTCCCACCAAAAATACAGTAGTGTTATATTTACCTTGAGTCAGTTACCTTCACAAAGTATGGATGAAATGATTACATCATTTCTAACAGAAGAAAATAGAAACATTAAAGGTGATGGCCAACCGAAACTTGCATTCTATGAAAGAAACAACCGCAATAGATTTGTAGCACACCCAACCCCCTTAAGTGTCCTTAGGAAATTAGGGTTTCAAAAATTACTCTCCTTAACCACCCTTCTAAATCTAATCTCAAGATCACAGATATATTCCTCTCCTTAACCACCCTTCTAAATCTAATCTCAAGATCACAGATATATTCCTCTCCTTGAGAGATTTCCAATGACTACAAATGTGCAAAACTCTGAGTTCAGGATTGTAAGTTAGGGTCTTTTGAAGAGTACAGGTCTCTCTCACTCACTATTCACGTGGCATCCATGTGGATCCTCATCATTTGTACCAGCTGACAAGGTAGGCATGTGTGTGTGTGATGTGGTGGTAACGTGGCACATACCACGTCTGGTTCCAAAGGTGAATTTCATGGAACCTCACACAGAATCCAACAATAAATCTCGGATCTTGACAACATCAGACGGTCATAACTAACTAAAATCAATAGTTCCCATCCCTTTCGAAATTGGAGTTGCATGACATATAGTCAGTCGAAAAATCCTACTCGGTACACAAGCCTCCCTTGAACTTTCCAAATGGCTTCTTCAGAAAACCCCATTCCCTGCAGGATCTAACAACCACGATTGATCTTGATCAATGGGAAATATCTATGCGGTCTTCCCAAACCACGCGACAATTAGCATCCGCTCCCAAAGTCCGATAGGTCCAATAGAAAATATCTACTATGATCTATGATCCAGATCCTCTTGGTTTTTCCCAACCAACTGATCCTTAACCAATTCCCTAACTCTAATGTATCTAACATTCAGTATTTAGTCAACCAGACGAATTAGATCCTTTTTGGTTAAAAAGGGGTGTGACCTTTAGTTGATCAAGCATACTTATTCAGAAAATGCAATACCCCAACTGGCCCTCCAAACGAATTCTTTCAAAAATAGTTTTCCAATGGATCCAATAGCTGGCGGTTCCCAGATCCATCAGTCCGTAGAAAGAAAGAAAGAAAGAAAGTATTTTTAACGTCCACGAGGCTAAAAATAGCCTATGGAACATATTGCTTTTCCATCTGGCTTTTGTATTCGGCCCTGATTGGGACAGATTACATATCTTTGCAGATTCTCAACCTTCACGATGGTTAGCAAGTATTATACACTCTGATGGGTTTTCATTGGATTGGTTCCACGGTAAAATTGATAACTCCGGTCCTTTCAGTTCGACTCTATGGCATATCAATGGTCCTCATCCTTTCAGGCTCGCTCCTTCAGGTTTTCTCTCTCTTTTTGAATTCCATCCATCCCACTCTCGTAGATCTTTGTGAAGACACACACTCCAATCAACTCTAGTATTTTCATAGTAGGGATACTCCAATCAGTCTTGAGGTTATAGCAGGTCCTATGGCACTTCCAATTTCCAAATCCTGAATGAAGGGTCAAGATTGACTCTCACCATCTAATCTATGGTCGAGAGTTCTTCAGGGAAACACAGAGGGGTCATATGGGTGGACTTCTAAGCCAAGCTTGGCCCTTGTCATAGCTTAAGAAAATTAAAACTCAAGGGAATAATGTCATTCCCTGAGTGAAAAACTCTTCACCTCTCTTTCGTCACTTGCAAGGATTCCAACTAAGGGATTTCAGGTCAATGGCCCATGCAAACAAAGGATAGGGAAATTCTACTAGCATCCTTCCCTGAAATCGTGATTTACATCCTGCAACTTTCCATTTCAAAGAATAGGAAGGTCATAGAGATTTCAAGAATTGAAATTAGGGTTTCTCACACCTACGATCAATGGGTATCCTCCCTTATTTATTTGTGTTAAATATACATACAATTATCAAACTTAAAAATTCATTCATCCCATTCAGAAACCTTCATAAATTCATAATTGCAAGGCTAACATTCATTCATTAGGATTTTGACAAAGAGCACAAAGAACACTTATTTTTCTTCCAGAATAGAAGTCAATATCCCAACTAATTGAGGGTGTATGTCGTTCCACCCAACCTTAGGCTTTGTTGTATGTATGCTTTCTACAACATGCCACCCTCTTGTCAAGCCATGATATCACCAAGGGAACACACAAGTTACTCACAAGTATTGGGTTTTAGCATGAAGGTCGCTCTCCTTCACTAATAGGGAAAATCATAATCCCTTCCACTTGTTGAGTCCAGGGCCACCACGAGCTTCCCAGATGCCTTCCCGAATATATTTCCTTTGTACAAGGGAGTCCCTTCACTCTTATATTCTCCCTCAGCACCCTCCCCTTACCAATGTCATTTTATGTCTAGCAAGCACCAACTCATG
>JZKD02S1547548.1:31636-45849 GCA_000966675.3 Picea glauca
TATATATATATATATATATATATATATATATATTGTAATGGGTTTTTTGTGAGAAGGAACCAAATCTATCGGTAAGAATCACATGATGATTCCTAAAGGGAATGAAGCATTGTAAACCTCCTCAAAGGGGATAATGAATTAACTAAATGACCTGTGTGTTGGAGGCCAGAGAAGATCGTAAAATTCTAAGTATTCCATGTTTCAGAGAAAGAAAGGTCTGTGGGACTCGAGGCTTTCGTTGGAGGAATAAGAGCTCGAGGGAACTAAGACAATAACCTGATAGGCTGATGCAGTGAAATACCGTAGGACTACTAAGTCTAAACTTAAACCATGACCTGCTTAAATTCTTGTGATAACCAAAGAGACTTAGATGCCATTGGATTGATGAAGGAATCAAGTGATATATGTCTGATCGTACCGTACATTTGGGATCCAAGAAAAGGTATCGAGTAATTTTGATGTCAGACCCTCAAAGTATGAAGAGATCATGTGGGGTAGGCCCTACCAAATGGTCGAAACCCGATACCCGGTAGGTCAAGGTTCCTACAGGCGTTTAATCCACCCCTTCCCTTGTAAATAAGAGAAAAGGTGACATCATGATGATGTATTGTGCCAACATGCAACCATGGTGTCACGGGGAGTAACACTTTTCCATATCTTACTAGTGGGATAGTCCATGTGGGACCTCTATTAAGGTAGAAACATTTGGATGGGCACGTTTAAATTTTGACCGTTATATTTGAGGGTGATAAATATCTACCGTTGATCTCTATCGTGAGAGTGAAATAGAACCTCGAACTATAGGGGATTTGAATGCATGCTTTTCCTTAGGGATACCAATATGTCAAACGGGAAATGACAACAAAGTTCTAATATTTGGTAGGGTTCTAATGATCAGGAGATTGGGATATAGGAGGTGCGGGCGGATGGCACAAAAAATTGTGAGGCTGGTGCCCCGATGGCCCGATATCTTAGCTGGTAAAGGTTCCATGGGGAATTTCCATCATTCCCCCATAAGTATGTGTGTGGAGGAAGACACATGTCGAGGACCTCAGGTGACATAACTGAGCTAATGAGAAGAGGACAAGTATCAACACCTAGATGGATGAGTCAAGTACCCTGTGAGGACGTGTACACCCACGTCAGTCCATGTGGCAGATACACATGTCAAGTGTTGATTGTTCCATGTGTCATGGTGATTTGTCACTTTGAGGAGTAGTCTGTATCACATCGTGAATGCCACATGTCAAGCCAGGTGGCAGAGTTTGGTAGGGCCATGTGTCCTGGGTGCCAAATTAGACATTACATGGCCCCTGTTCTGTTGTTTTCACTAGGACACACATCAATCCCATGCTAATTGTAGGGGGTCCTATATGGTTATGATAACCATAGGTAGGGGGGATGAAATTTACCAATGTGTGAAACATCACCCAAGTCTTAATTGGGGTTAGGTTTTGTGGACCCTCTACCCTTCGTTAAACATCATACATGCAGGGGGCATGATAAAATGTGGGTCATTAATCTAAATCATAATCGATCTCAACCATATATTTGTTGTATCAATATTAGGAGAGAATTCGATGTCAATATGACATGTAATTTCCAACATGGAAACCAATGTATCCATAGGGCAATTTTTATAGCCCAATAATTCTCTACCTATGCATATATGGCATTCACCTCTTTCTTCACACAATTTTCCAAATCACTGCTCAGGATCCTTCTTAAAAAAACATTTTTTGGAGCATGTATGCGTCCTGCTGCACTACTGCTCACGTACACATGCTAGCTGCACATTAGACAACTTGCGTACATACAGGAGCTGCATACTAAACAACCTGCGTTTACCTCCAAAAGTTGCAAAAAATAAAAAATTTCAAGGAATTCAACGGAGTTTACGTCATATCGAGGGTTTCCAAACCAATTCACCCATTTTAGCCCATCCCAAAACTGAATAACTATCCTTTTTCCATGTAAAAGGAGGTCTTGGGGTCCCATTCCACATTCAAGCAAGATAACAGAGAAACTCTGCCAAAATACCTTCCCCCTCTAGCCCAAGTTTTTGCAGCCCTCTCTAAGAATTGGCCTCAACATTCACCCTTCAACCCTTTCTTTTTATGCAATCCCTTCCCTTTTCCCAAAGAGATCGGTTGATTGTGAGAGGCGTTATGGGAATGATGCAGTTGGAGCAACAGTAATAGGAGCCCAAACCAGGTTCGCGAAGCGTTCATCGATAAGAAGGTTGTAACTTTTAATCTTCACATCTGAATAAAAGAGTTTTTTTCCAGTCCCAATAAACTATGTCTTTTATGCTTAATTTATTGATGCATCTATATTTATGTATGGAAACAAACATTGATAAGTAGAGATAGAATATCTTGTAGTTTTGTTTGTTTAATTTTTTTGCATGTCAGCTTTGGGAGTAGACCAACAATTTAAGGAACTACAAAGGTGAAGGAGCTCTACATCAACCGAAAGGACCTAAGCTACACCTACTTTTCCTTCTATTGTATTTTAAGTTCAGACAGTTTGGGGTGGTTTAGAAATAAACCGTATTTTAAGGGAGATCATTTCTCTACCTATACTTTGACCCTGGTATAGTGATAGGGGGTTTTCCCCACTAGAAAAATTGGTGACTCCACTGGGGAGTCTGTCTAGGTTCTAGTGGGAGTTTTTGTCTTAAATTGGTGTTTTCATTTTATTTTTGAGTTTATCAGGTTTAGTGAGTTTGTTTCGGGTCTGTGGTCACCTTCCAGGTGCCTACTGGTATTCCCTTCCCAGTTAGTCTCCAAACCCTTTTTCCTTTTTGAAAAATTTCAGAGGTGTACGCGCCCTGCTTTGGTTCAGCCTGCATACATACACACTTTGTACAATATACAACCCACGTACATAAGCAGGCTGCTGGAGAAACAAACCATGTCTCTATGTCTTGAAGGTTTAAAAAAAAAAAACTATTTTTTCTCCTTCCTGAAAGAAGCGTTGGGCTTCTTAGGGATTTCTTAGACTTTACATAATCTCTGTTAGTGGTCTTAGGTTGGGTTACATATTCAGTTTCAACTTGTTTCTTGATTTTATTTTTTCTTTAGAGGTTTAGAGTTGGCCTATAAGCATTAGACCCTCCTCTAGTTTAGGGTCTATATAAGTCTTGGGTTTTATCTTCCCTTGATCTAGTATATGCTTTGAAAAACAAAAAGAATATTTTTATTTTTGTTTTTCTTGTTTAAGCATCTCAAAAAAAAATAAAAAAATATTTCATTCATGTATTTAATTTGGTTATATTAGCGTAGGTTGTCTATTTACAAAAATAAAAGAGTTTTTGTTTTCAAATTTCCTTCTCATTTCCTTGAAATCATAAGTAGTTTTTCACTCTGAAAGGAAAAGATCTTTTAGGAAATTTTC
This sequence comes from Picea glauca, assembly GCA_000966675.3. NCBI lineage: Eukaryota > Viridiplantae > Streptophyta > Pinopsida > Pinales > Pinaceae > Picea > Picea glauca. The sequence continues at coordinate 35,036 of JZKD02S1547548.1, forward strand.
AGTTATAGCATCTTGGAACATTTTTTTGAGAAGTTTGCAATCACTAAGAATTACAGTCCTTTGCTTAAATTTGAAGTATTTAGTTTTCTTTTCATAAAAGATTTAAAGTTTCCTTCTCTTTCATCTCTTCCAAACACCACTAGTTACAAGTCCATTTCCTATGAGTAAATCAAGCCCATAAAATCAATGCTTAACTTATAATCTATTAGACTTTCTGTTTGTAGGGTTCACCAACTAGTATAGGATTTTGGGGCCTTTAAATAGGTGTGAACAGGAAACTCTTCAAGGCCATCTAAAAAAAACATTGGAGTGTGAGATAGGGAGTGTATAAAGTCCACCGTCATAAGAGTTAGCCAGGACCCCCCACTAAAACAGGGGAAAAACACGAGATCGAGTAAGGAAAGGTAGAGGAGATAACCCCTCCAAAGTCGGACCGAGCGTAGTGGGGATTGTATATTGAGGGTATTTATTGGGAATCACATTGATCGATTTTGACTACGGAGCCTCGTGGACCTAGAATCCATTCGATATCCTTGGTTTTCTTTCAGGCCAAGTGCCTTTGGTACCCTTTAAGGGATTCATAATTTGTTATCCTTCTCATTATGATCATCCTGATTGTCGACTGTACTCGCCTGGTGACTAACTATGATCTGGAAACCTAGTTGCCAATTTTTATAGACATATACAGGTGACTGTGGGGGTATAACATAGTACCTAGGGAAGACGTCGGGTCGAGATTTGTAGAGTATATCCGGAGGGTGTTTCTGTGTTCAAGTTACACTTGCACCGGTAAGTTGCTCTAGTGTCGATTGGTGTAACTGTTCTTCCTACTAGTTAGTTGTCTGCTTGATTTTCCCTTAGGAAATTTTAGTGTGTGATCTTTGTGTAATGCTAGATTGATGTCACCATGTCAGTTTATCATTTCACATAGTGGAGGATCAACAAATCCTTCATTTTCAAAGGCTTCATGGCCTACCACCGGTTACTTTGGAGCCACCTCTGCCACCGTTGATGTGTAGGCTTGATCAAGAAGGGTTGTTTGAAGCTATCGGGGAATAGGAAACTGTACCCAATCCAACTCTAAGAGAAGAATTTTTGAAACAAGAGGAGTATATTGTTTATAACCTCAAAGAAAAAGGTTTCAGGCCTGCCAACCCTTCAATTATAGACTTATTGATACCACTTTGCATTCATATAGTCCCCCCTGAGGTGACTTTTTATGAACGACAGTTTCTTTGGCGAGCAATGATGGAAGCAATAGAAGCTACTTCGTCAGGGATTCCTCACACTCCTATCACGACTGTCGCAGGAGGGGGCATTTCACCTCCTACCCTACCTTCGTTTATCAGGACCACGGGTGTCCCAACGCCCACTACTTCGGGTAGTGGTCCAATTCCTTCGATAGTTTCGAACACTATTCCCTTCATTCAAAATGTGTCAGGCGCTCCCTTTTCATATGGCATGCATGGTTTTGAATCGAACTCGGTTCTCACATACTCTACTCTACAAACCATGGTTCTTAGGGTAGGGAGCTCTAATTCTCTCTTGCAAGTATCTATCGTAGGAAAAGCTACCCCGTTCAATGCCATTCCTTACTGTGGAGGTCACATCCCTCCTCAATCCTTGTCGCTCAGAGTGGAGGTAGCTTGGGACCTTATTCCTACACAACGTCATTGGGATCAATTTCACTTTATTTGTTTGGTGCATTTGGAAATGATGCTTTTTCTTCTTCTTCTTTCTCAACTGGGGGAAATCCCAGCTTTGGTCAACAAAAATCTACACAAGGTCCCATTCCTTCGCAAGGAGCGATGACAAAAGTTCACTCCACACAAGGTATTTGGAATCATTGGCTGGGATCGTTTCCATTACAAGGGATGATGATCGGTGGAAACCCCTTCCATACTCAATGGAATCCCGAGAAAGGTTCAGTACCTATGCCAGGAGGGTTGGCTGGGGACATCCCCAACCAAGGTCCTTGGAACATTGGACAATGCACAATATTTGCGCAATCTATGTCATCTAACTTCAGGAGTCAGCCGATGATGCAACAAAAAATGCAAACCCCCTTTGTTGGACAAGGCCATGGTTTCTACCAAAATCCTGGCCAGCAGTCAAACTTTTCCTATCAACCTGGTGCCAGTCAAAATCCAGGTTCCTTTTTTCATGTAAATATTTTGCAACCGAAACTACCTTTTCTGGAAGCTCTGCATTTACCAGACCTGTCGAGATTATTAAATGACCCAATATGTCACAATCTAAATTGGCCCCCCATGCCTAATAATTTTCCTTTAGACATCCCTAAGTTTGAGTGCAAGCCTGGTGAAGATCCAGGTGATCGCGTAATGACTTTTCACTTGTGGTGTTCATCTAACTTGTTGAAATATGACTCTGTTCAATTGTGCTTGTTTCATCACACTCTTATTGGGGGTGCATCGAAATGGTATATTGAGTTTGAAAACTTGAAGTACTCTTACTTTAATGACTTGGTTATGGTTTTCCTGAACCATTTCTAGTTGCCAGTAAGATATGATGCCGGTACCGAATTTTTGGCCAACTTCGAGAAAATGAAAGTTGACCATATATCATATCACATCCAAGAATGTTAGCGAAAAAAGAGTTTGATTAAGGTCAAGGTCCCTCCTGTATTATTTCTTGAGTGGTTATTAATGTCTTTGGTTCCTTGTGTGTCCAAAGACCTAGCAACATCTGGGGTGTTTTCTGAAGAAGAAGTTATTATGAGAGCACAACAACTAGAACTGATTTACTCTTAGTCTAGCATTCTATATGAGATCTTACTTGATGCACCATGGTGAACTCTTGACAAAGACAAATAGAAGTATGAGCCTCATGTCGACGACATTGTTGGCTCAACACAGAGCAAGTCCAAAGATTTGTTGTCTAATCAACTACATCAATTATCGATTCAACAGACTGTGGCCAACCAAACTCCTAGTTTGGTTTCCCCTACAACCTAGATGTTGGATGTAAATAATGTGCAATTGACAACTCCCAAGGTTAACAAACAAACCGAAAGAAGAAATCGAAAAACAAGAAGGTTAAGGGGGATAAGAAGGCTTCTAACAATGTTGGTGAGGGAAAAACTGAAAAGAGAAAGGTGAATTTTCTGTGTAATCTTTGCATGGATGACCACTGAACTCACTTATTCCCTCGGATTACAGAAGCCCAGAAGCTAATGGAACAACAACAACCTCCTTTGTTGAGGAACCCTTTTCCACAAGGAAAAAATATGGCTCAAGCTTCTGCATCCATGAGCGTGCCTAGGGGCAGTCAGGGACCCCCCGCACCTAATGCTAATAACCCAACCGAAAACATTTAAATTCTAAAATCCAATGCTCATTTATCAACCAAGGATCACGACTACATAATGCCAGAATCTGTTGAGAAGGGAAAAGAGGCCTCCAACCCATTGAATCCTCTTCAAATTGAGAATACAGTGGGATAAAAACTAACTCGCATCCATAAAGGTGCATTCAAAAAGGATTCTCACAACCCAAGCATGAGGGATGCTCAGAACTACTCCGTTGTGGAAAATTTAGCACAAACTCCTTGCACAATATCTACTCTAGAGGTTATCTAGAGTTGCCTATCACAGAGGAAAGATCTATTATCTGCCTTGGTAGTGGATGAAACCAGTAACTCAGGAATTATCATTTGATTTGATTGACCAAAAACCCCGTCTTCCTCACCATGTTGTCTTTCAAATAGTAGTGGCATACTCCACGAAATCATTGACTCAGAATATTTTTCGTACGGTGGTTGATGAGGGTGCCTTTAATTGTGTGATTTTGTTGTCATATTGGAAAGCCATCGGTCAGCTGGAGTTGGCTCCATCACCTACATTTCTTACAATGTTTGACAGTCAATCGTTCATACCACATGGTATAATTCTCTCTTTTCCCGTGCAGTTGGAGGCTAAAAATGTGTGCGTCGAGGTTGAAGTAGTCAATGCACCTCTCAACTATAATATCTTGTTAGGGTGGAGTTGGACTTACGCAATGAATGCGGTTGTAGCCACCATTTTTTGGGTCTTATGCTTTCCCAATGAAGGCCGGATTATAACCATTGACCAGTTGTCCTTCTATCATCTTGACCCTTCATTGAGGGCATCCACAATATTGATGATTGATAACCTGCAACCAGGAACTGTCAACTTAGGTGTTGGATTGTTCCTATCGTTGATGGGAACCTTTTATTATCTGCCACCTTCCAATTATGTAAGGTTTATTTTGGCCATCCCCGACCAACCAAAGGCTACAATTTTTCAAGTGTCATCTTTTAAAACGAGCTACTTTCACAACCCATGGAATTTACCTTCCCCATCGGCTTCGATGGAAGGGGTAGGGCACCTTGGCATGGACATTCCCTTATCTGATGTTGAGGTTGCATACAACATTTTCCAGCAATCCTCAACTAACCCTGATCTGACTCCCTGGAAGAGCTAGATCCAGTTCTCGAGCCTATTTTGGCTCAAGACTCTCTCGCCACTCAAGACCCTTTAGACTTAGTCTTTCCCTATGACAAGGCAATTTTCGTGGAAATGATTGGTCCAAACAGACCTTGGGATGATCTACACCATAGATCTTCTTTTCTTCCTGAGCTCAGGAGAATAGAGGCAAGAGAGTTTGTAACGACCATGAATGGAGATATCCCTTGTCCTGTTAATCCTCTATCTACACAAGGAGTATACGTCGAGGGAAACATGGAAAGTATTACTGAGACGATTCTTATCAATATCTCCTAAACCCCTGGCGTTGTGAAGAATTTCTTCGTCGGAGCATATTGCTCCCCCGAAGAGATTCAAATTTACACCGAATTGTTTCAAGAGTTTTGTGATGTTTTCTCTTGGTCTTATGTGGAGATTACGTGCATTGACCCACAAATTGTTGAAAATTAAATCATGAATTATCTTGATGTTAAACTTGCTCGACAAAATCTTCGCCCAGTCAATCCTCGCAAATTAGCGACAATAAAGGTTGAAGTAGAGAAGCTCCTCAAAGAGATTTTTATCTACCCCATGCTATTGATAGAATGGGTATCAAACCTTGTTCCTATCAACAAGAATCAATGTACGATTTGTGTATGCATGCATTTCCGTGATTTGAAAAAAGCTTGCCTGAAAGGCAATTTTCCAACCTAGTTTATTGACCAGATCGTCGATGTATGCATGTGTTGAGAGGTATTTTATTTCATTTATGGTTTTTCTAGGTATAATAAAATTCAAATCAAACCCAAGGACCAACATAAAATGAATTTTATTTGTCTTTGGTGTACTTTCGTGTGTCAAAAAAAGCCTTTTGGATTGAAGAATGTTGGAGCTACTTTTCAGCGGGCCATGTCATTCACTTTTCACAACCTAAAACACATAGTCGAGGCATACCTGGATGATCTAGCATCATGTTGTTGCAAGAGATATAATCATACCACCCATTTATGACTTATATTTGAGAGGTGTCGCTACTATCATATTCGCTTGAATCCAAACAAGTGCAATTTTTTCATTACATCAGGTCATTTATTAGGTTTCGTTGTGTCAACAAAAGGGATGATGGTTGATCCTCTTAAGGTTGAGGGAATAGTTAAATATCCTCCCCCGCACACAATTCCTCAGCTTTAGAGTCTACAGGGGAAAGCAAAGTTTCTTCAACGATTTGTCGCTAATTATGTCGAGATTGTGAAAGGGTTCATGCGTCTTTTGAAAAACTGGGTCCCATTCTATTGAGATGAAGCAACTCAATGCTCTTTTGATGCATTTAAATGTGCCCTGACATATGCCCCTCTTATTAGGCCTTCTGATTACGACAAGGATTTCTTGTTATATGTGGTTGTCGGAGAGTCCACAATCAACATGGTCTTGGTACAAGAGGATGATGCACTCGAAGAGCACGTTATCTACTATATTAGCTGAGGCCTAGTTGTATTGGAGCTCAACTACTCACATGTTGAGAAGCTCTCTTTGGTAGCTATTCACGCAGTCAAGCGGTTCCATCACTATATATTACTTCACAAGATCATCGTCGTTTCCGTCGTCAACCCCTTTCAATATGTGTTAACATGACGGGTCATCGACGAAAATATTAGTATATGGATAGTTATCCTACAGGAGTTTGACTTGGATTTTGTCTCTACAAAATCCAAAAAGTCATTGGTCTTTTCCAAACTAATTTTGGAACTCCCGGTCAAAAGTGGTGATATTATGCCAGAAGAGACACCTATCAACGAAGATATTTTTCTCATAGCATATTTAGACCCTTGGTATGGAGATATACTTGTATATATTCATACTTTGAAGTGCCACGCTTCTACTTCTCATGATGAGCTTCGATGAATATGACACCAAGCACGAAATTATCTCATCCTCGATGAAACTTTGTTTCGTCGAGTGGTGGATTGCATTCTTCGACGATGTCTTACTCAAGAAGAAGTAGAGCTTGTGTTGAATGACTGTCACAATGGAGAATGTGGTGGTCATATATCTGGGTTGGAAACAACCCAAAAGATTCTTCAGGCATGATAATTTTGTCCCTCGTTAATCAAATATTGTGTTGAGGCGGTCAAAATTTGTCACCCGTGCCAGATCTTCTGTAGGAAGATGTGGGCACACCCTGCTCCTATGTTTTTGGTCATTGTTGTCATCCCCTTCACCAAGTGGGGGATTGATTTCACTACATGTCACCCGGTTTCATCCAGAGGGAATCACTATATCATCATAGCAGTGGACTACATTACTAAGTGGGTCAAAGTTATGCCGACATTTAACAATCATGGGGAAAGTGCTTCCCTTTTTGTCTTCAACAAGATAATAACTAAGTTTGGTATCCCGATGGACATTGAAACTGACCATGGCAGTCACTTCCAAAAATAATGATGAATGAATTAACATCAAAGATTGGGTTTAAACAATAACATTTGTCACCATATTACCCACAAGAGAATGGTGAGGTAGAAGCTATGAATAAGTCTCTCAATACTATTCTTCGGTGAACGATCAATTCGGCCAAGTCAAATTAGCATTTGATGTTATATTCAACGCTTTTGGATTATCAAACTTTTGTGAAGACTACTACTAGTTTTTCAATTTTTCAACTCATTTACAGGATGGATGCAGTCTTTCCCATTGAATGTCAAATCCATTCTCTGAAGTTGGCAGTGGAACTACTGCCCGACACTACACCTCTTGAGGAACGTCTTCTATATCTTGAGAAGCTCAATGAGAAACATTGAGATGCAACCTTGGCTAACGAGGCTCATAAACAATGAGTCAAGTGTCAATATGATCGGTCTATCTTCCCTCAGATTTTCTCCGAAGGCGATATTTTCCTAGACTACAACTAAGATAAAGATCCCCTGGGGGTAGGCAAGTTCAAACCCATGTGGCTCAGACCTTTCATTGTGAAAGAAGTCTTAGAGAAGGGTTCTTATCGCATGGTTGATTTTGAGGGTCACCCCTTAGTGGATCCTAGAAATGGGCTCTACCTTAAGAAGTATTACACTTAGGCTAATCACCTAGGTGTGGCTTCTTGTATATATGTATAGTTTTTTATACATTCTTTTCTTTTTTGTTTTGTGGGAGTGTGGTCATTTATGTTTTCTTTTTCACTATGGCAGATGTCAAGTGGATCTGGAGTCTAATTGGATTCACAGATGGGGCTAGATGACACACTCAGAGGCTTGCTTCCACAGCTTGGGTGATTTTTTCACCTAGTGGTCAGTTTCTACCTTCTGGAGGTATTTTCCTGGGCGAAGCAACCAATAACATTGTTGAGTGTAGTGCAGTGATAGAACTACTATGTGATGCCTTTTCACACGATATTTCTCACCTCCAGGTTTATTTAGACATTCAACTGGTCGTGTCCCAGTTAAATGGGGTATACTGTGTTTATGATCCAACTCTTCACGAACGATTCGTTAGGGTACATCTCTTAGAATGATATTTTGATTATATTACTTATATTCATGTTCCTAGGAAATCTAATCAGTGAATTGATGCTCTAGCTAATCATGTATTAGATTGGTATGTTGCTCACATATAAAAGTAAAACACACACATACACATGTAAATACTTTTTTAAAATGTCATCCATAAGACAAAAAATATTTATATATATATGTGTGTGTGTGTGTGTCCAAAAATAGTGTCATGAGTACAAAGTGGGCATTAAAGCCTAAAAAATAGTCGTTATACATCGTTGGGCTTAAATCCCTGAAAACATAGTACAAAAATTTCCCTCAACACATATAAGTGGTACAACACTATCTAAGGTCTAGGCCTATTGGCCCTGTTGTAGTGGACGATGACGTTTGCAAGATGCTGAAATAACTAGACCCAGGTTCAAGGAACCCCTACTACATGTGGCTGCATAGATGGGGGAAGATCGTCGATCTCAGCCATCGGAATGACACGAGTGAGAGCAATGAGGTTTCTCTCTACTCGTCGTAGGACTCTATCAGCCTCCCTGGTTGGAGGTCCTCCTACTTCTATTGGTCCTCCTGCTCTTGTTGGTCCTGCCTCTAGTCGAGGATGACGCCTGGTCCTGGCGAAGTCTTTCGGTCGAACTAGTCCCACATATGTACATAATAGAACACTAATTTAGTAGTCTAGCATTAACATAAAAAGGATAACATATTTTAAAATTTTAAAATTGAATAACTTAAAAAAATGTGTTACCTATCTCACCACGCTCCTCACTATGGGGCACGGGCATGTTAGGGTCTCACAGGAAAATGATTCATGCATATGGATAGTCCTCTATAATCGGGATCTAACGATCCCATCGGTCAAAGAATTTATCATTGAACACCTCTTGGGTTCTTCCTCCATGCTATCTAGGTAGCGAAATTGCCCACCTGCACAATGCTGGGAAGGAGACAATGTGCCCCCATATTGTCTCTCTCAGGCTAAGACTAGGAAATCTCTCTCGAAGAAGGAACATATAATTGTTCCAAACCTGAAGTTCTTGTTCTTCCTATTGTGACAATCAATGATTTGTTTATTCATGAATGTTAGCATGGTAGTACTCCAGTCAAACACAGTAGTCTCCGAACATTGTATTGCACAATGCATCTGTGCTCGGGAGGCTTAATGGAGCGCTGCAGATCCTGTCATCCACTAGATCATGAATAAAAAAATGCAGAGGTGGATACTGGTAATATTCTGTATCAGTACCTAAGAACCTACTTTCTCGGCACCATCCTCGCAGTACATCCCGATGTAATCTTCAATGTTATACTTAACTGGAGAAAAAGTCCTCAGATTGATCGATTCCCCTCTCCTAGAGAGGTCGGTCAAGAAAGAGATGTCCTCTATGGTCAGGGTCAATGATTGACCCTCTAACATGAACACCTCTGTGTCGGGATTCCAATACTCTACCAAGGCATTGAGCAACCTTGGTTGTGCCCTCATGAATGAACAATGGAAAATTTCCATAGGCCACATTGTTTTAGCATAACGATGGCCCCAGGTTCCTCCTCAACCAAAATATCAAGCTCCTCATGCTCTCCTTCTCTCTAGTGCACATATATCCTATCACACACAAAAGAAGGAGAGGTCTTAGTCTTTTTTTTCTCTTTTTGAACTTCAAAGAGGGCGTACGTGGGCTACCTTTAGGACAATCACGTATGTACATGGGATGAGTATTACTCTGCCTGTGTACTTACACGGGATGAGTGTGGACATCCCGTGTACATGCAGTAATGACTCTTTTTCAAGGGCGCACCCCTCCTAAACACAAAGTAAAAAACTTGAAGATGAACTAAAATGAAAGATGAGGTGATTTTTACTTACTTGGTCTAAGTGTAAAGGTTTTCCATCCACCGTAGATCCTTGAATTTGCGTTTTTTACGAAGGGGGTTTTTGACCTTTTTACTATTTTTCAAATTGCAATGGTAAAATTGAGTTGTCCACCTCTATTTATAGACTTGTTTCTCCCTTTTTCCCTAATTTGGTCCCCTTTTTCACTTTTCATGACTTGGTGGCTACTTGAGTTCTCTTTTGAGTTATATTTGGGTCATTCTGATGGACTTTTCCTTTTGGTTTGGTAATGTTATTGAGATGGGTTACACTTATATCATCCCATGGTAAAAGTAGTTTTTCAACCTTTGCATATAGGTTAGGTTTTCAACCCCTACATGCTGCATTTTGTTGACTTTTCCTCTTTGCCATAGGATCGATCCCACCAAAGTGCGACACAGAACCTTCTCAGTTGCTTTAGAAGTGTCATAATTAGGTGGTACAACCTACCTCTACATGGATTCCCTAGGTAGATCCTTTGTTTCATTTTGGCATCCATGCTGTGAGTTTTGTCTATAGGCTTGGGATTCCTTGTTAGTCCCACCATGATTACATATTGAAGCCTCATTCTTCTTTCTAGTCATCATTCTTGGCATTGCCCCCAAGACTCCCTATTGAGCATGGCTTTTAGTCTTTCAATCTCACTTAAATTTTGAAAGGAGCATCCAATGAGACTATATTTATTATTTTCGATCTCGTATAGATTATTTGAGAAAGGAAGCCTCCCTGGAGTCTTCTCTAAGCCCTTTTTAGAGTCTCTAAAAATGAAAATAATTAGAGCGATATTGTTTTGTTTCACGCTTGCCAAACTTAAATTTGAAGGCACATCCGTCTGGTGGTAGTTTACCCCTTTTTCAGTCCGGACAACTAGTTTTACGAATAAAGGTATGCTTGTAATGACCCTTAATTATTAAGATGATTAATTTAATAAATAATCCTAAAAATTAGCTAAACTATAATTATTTATTAAATAACCTTAACTAATTATTTGTTATTAATTAGTTAT
>JZKD02S1547548.1:45899-59031 GCA_000966675.3 Picea glauca
TGGTGGGGGGAGTTAATGGAGGAAGGGCGGTGAAGGAGGAATAAGGGAAGTGGAGAAGGATTATGGGGGATTGATTCTACGGGAAGGGGAGAGCTTGGAGGATTGGAGAGAGTGAAATCTACAGTGGAATTTACAGTGCACCGGGGGGCTGCAGAGGTTTTGGGCTCGGAGGGCTAGGACATCAATTGATGTCCTAGGGCTAGGTGCTACTAGTCGGCAGGGAGGTTGGTTTTGAGGTGTCCTAAGGAGCAGCATCAGGTTCAAACTAAGGAAGCAAGCGAAGGGAGAAAACTGTGGATAGCATCAGAGTGAGGTATGTAAATTCAAATTGATGGATTGTTTACTTAGATTTATTACTTATTGCCAAATTCTACTTGCGTAAGTGTTAGCGTAAGTGTTGAGATAATTTGAAAATTTTCAAAAGTTTACTTCTTTGTAAAGCTTATAGAAATTACAAAAATTACAGTAATTTGGTAGAAATTTAAACGTTAATTCAAATCCGGTCTTTACAATGCTCTAGGAACTTCGGTTCATTAGAAGAGTATTCTCAGGTGTAAGTTTAACCCTTTTTCGAGTCTGAGGGACTAAAATTTCGAAAAAGGAACATTCTTTTTGGTTTTGGTTTTGGTTTATCTATTTTTCATCCCTTGGAGATTACTTACGAAAAAGGAACCCCCCCCGGAGTCCATGGTTAAGCTCTTTTCAGACTCCCTAAATATGAAAAGATCTTTAAGTGACCTTGTTCCTTTCAAACTCGTTAAATTGGTCCAGAAAGAGCACATACTTGGCATGATTTTAACCCTTTTTCTAACTAGTAGATTATTCCAAAAAAAGGTATGCCTCAAGAGACTTGTCTCACCGGGAGTGTTATCCTAAGTTATATTTTATACTTTTTTGGGCTAAGGAGACTAAATTCAAGAAAAGGCTGTGAGTCCATAGTTAAGCTCTTTTCAGACTCCTTAAAATTTAAAATATAGCTGAGTGATCTTGTCTCTGTCACACTCGTTAAAATGGTTTTGAAGAGACATATTTTCGGTACAAGTTTAACCCTTTTTAGAACCGATTGGACTAGTTGTGAAAAAGGAACTCCCTGGAGTCTTCTTTTGACATTTTTCAAACTCTCTAAATGTGAAAAAACATTAATCTTACCTTCTATGGGATTGTCAAAATTTACATGGAAGGAGTTTTGTTATGTCATGCTTCACCGTATCGCATATCTCATCCTTGCGTCTTTGGCCTAATGTCGGATCCATGTTGCTCTTTCAACTAAACCTTTAAATCATTCCTTATACGAAATCCTTGCAAAAATATTTGCTTTTACTATTTGATACCTTGAAATCCCACGTACATAAGCGAGATGCATACTAAACAACCCACGTTTACCTCCAAAAGTTGCAAAAAATAAAAAGTTGCAAGGAATTCAGCGAATCTTATGGGGTATTGAGGGTTTCCCAACCAATTCACCGATTTTATCCCGTCCCCAAACCGAATAATTATCATTTTTCCATATAAAAGGAGGTTTTAGGGTCTCATTCCACTTTCAAGCAATATAACATAGAAACTCTACCAAAATCCCTTCCCCCTCTAGCCCAAGTTTTTGAATCCCTTTATGAGATTTCTCCTTAGCATTCCCCCTTCATCCCTTTTTCTTTATGAAATCCCTTCCCTTTTCCCAAAGATATCAGTTGATTATGAGAGGCATTACAAGAATGATGCACTTGGAGCAGGAGTAAGAGGAGCCTAGACCAGGTTCACAGAGTGTTCTCCGATAAGAAGGTTGTAACTTTTGTAATCTTCACATATGAATAAAAGAGTTATTTTCCAGCCCCAATAAATTGTGTCTTTTGTGCTTAATTGATTAATGCATCTATATTTATGTCTGAACACTAAAATTGATAAGTAGAGATAAAATATCTTGTAGTTTTTTTTGTTTAAGTTGTTTGCAGGTCAGTTTTGGGAGGAGACCAGCAAATAGACCACATACATATGCGACATGCATACTAAACAACCTGTGTCTACTTCCAAAAGTTGCAAAAAATAAAAAGTTTCAAGGAATTTGGCGGAGTTTATGGGCTATCGAGGGTTTCCCAACCAGTTCACCCGTTGTAGCTCATTCGCAAACCGAATAACTATCCTTTTTACATATAAAAGGAGGTATTGGGTTCCCATTCAACATTCAAGTAAGAGAACAAAGAAACTCTGCCAAAATACCTTCCCCCTCTATCCCAAGTTTTTGCAACCCTTTCTGATATTTGGCCTCAACTTTCCCCCTTCAGCGCTTTCTCTTTATGCAATCCCTTCCCTTTTCCCAAAGAGATTAGTTGATTGTGAGAGGAATTACAGGAATGATGCACTTGGAGCAGTAGTAAGAGGAGATCAGACCAAGTTCATGGAACATTCACCGTTAAGAAGGTTTTAACTTTTGTAGTCTTCACATCTGAATAAAAGAGTTATTTTCCAGTCCCAATAAAATGTGTCTTTTATGCTTAATTGATTGATGCATCTATATTTATGTCTGAACACTAACATCAATAAGTAGAGATAGAATATCTTGTAGTTTTGTTTGTTTAAGTTGTTTGCAAGTTAGCTTTGGAAGGAGACCAACAATACAAGAAACTACAAAGGTGAAGGAGGTCTACATAAGCCGAAAGGACCTAAGGTACACTTATTTTTCCTTCTCTTGTCTTTTAAATTCAAATAGTTTGGGGTAGTTCAGAAATAGAATCGTCTATTAAGGGAGATCGTTGCTCTTCCTGTACTTTGGACCTGGTATAGTAATAGGGGGATTTTCCCCACTAGCAGTGATACATTTCAGCATATGATTGGTTGACAGGTTGAGTGTGGGTCTTGTTGGGAGAATACCATTGATTTGGTGAAAATAAAATCTTGGTTGTTGGATCTAAGAATCGAGTGATCTCGGCCATCAATTTCGTAACTAAGCTTAAGAGGGAGTTTATCACCCAAAGTATCGGGGTATCATTTCCCTAGAATTTCTCCAAACCCGCTACCCTTGTGAAATCCCTGATATTTTGGTTCCTTATGGGGCAAGGTTCTGGGGAAGGGTTCCAACCTTCCCTGTTAGCATGTGAGCAAAGAAGGATGATGTGAAACGACGTACTTGAACCAATGGGAAGTGCATAAGTGTCAACACCTGGATAGACAAGCCTCTGTGCTATGTGATGACGTGTATCACCATGTCAGTCCATGTGTCATGTCATCGATTGGTCCATGTGTCAAGGTGATTTGAAATTTAAGGTAGTGGTCATGTATCCCATCCAAAGTGCCATGTGTCACACTAGGTGGCAAGTTGTGGTAGGGTAATGAGTCCTAGGTGCCAGCTAGGACATTGGACCAGACGTTGGAGTTACAAAGCAGTAAAGTTTGTTTTACCCAGAGATCGACATCCCAATATCTTGGTGGGCCAATACCTCAGAGCACTGGGTATCGAGGGATGGTTGCAGAGTGAAAAGGTGCGATATGGTTGGGGATGCGATAAGCCAAGGGATTGGTAAGCTAGGTGGATAGTGCCATGTCAACATACATGCCAACAGTCACATCACCACTAGAAGATGACACATTATGACAAGTCAGTGCCACATCGGATGGACATAGGTGACATGGAACCAAGTGAGTGCCACATGGAAATGAGATGGCTTTTGGCTAATGAAGGTCTAAGAAACTTTAGAAATCCATAACTTTTGATATAGATCTTGCTTTGAGCATGGCGACATTCGTTGGAAAGCTCTTAATGAGTAGAAGATGATGGTGCCCTCGAGAAGAGGGTTTGAGATGGTTAAGAAAAAGGGAAATTATGATACCCCATCCCTTAAAAGGTACTTAGGGGGGTTGGGTGTCTTACAGCATGATCCTCTCCCTCCCCTGGATGATGTTCTACTTATTGCCCACTCAGGGTAATCAATGCCCATTTCCTACTATGCTCATCCAAGGTGGGATTTTGTGGTTTAAAGTCATGGATYCTAGTCATCATKGATCATTACTCTGAACAYAATTGTTRGTTCARTCAGCATGGATTTATGAGAAGGCCCTGAAAGAGTTAGCCAAGATTCTTCATACCCACTTAGAAGAGCATAGAAAAATTGAGAGAAGCATTCAAATCAAAATAGAATTTTTAATGGACACAATGAAGTCATGAAAGGAACAGTTGGACATGCTCTCTTCCTAGGTACAATCCATGTAGACCTTACACATAACCCAACTATCAAATCATCTTGGAAAAAATACACCCACTCTCTCTGTCGATCCATAGTGGTTGTAGCTGGAAGTTTCTTCATCCAACCTTCAAACAATTCAGAATCTACAACTCCCCCCATCAAATGGTCACAAGAAAGCAAAGGAAGTGGAAGAAATTGGTACTACTACTCATAGGTCTGTTAACATTCAGTAAATGACAATCTGTCTGGAACACTCATCTGATATTTCTTCAAGAAAGCTCAAAACATTTTGGAAAAATATCGAATACTTAAGATTCTTATTTTGTTTTTTGTAGTAACTTATACTGAGATATATATCACTCCTTTGAACAACAAACCCATGGTGGATTACCATATTGTAACTTCTCATTGCAAGCCCGGGCTATAGAATTTTGATTAATACAAACTTCTCCATCGATTATTAAAAAAAAAAATAGTTGATAGAAAATAGTATAATATAAGTTTTAATTCAAGTTGGTTAATTATTGTTACACATCAAAATTGCTCAGCGGGATAAGTGTCGCATGTCCCTCTCATTCGTCGTAAGTGTCGCATCTTCCCTACAACTTTTGCAAGTGTCGCAAGTTGGTCAGCAGTGTCACGAATGATGTTCAGACATGTTGTCATGACGACGACACTAAGGAGACACTTATAAGACTGATTTGAAGGAGGAGAACTGGTCTACTAAAGTCAAACAAATCTTGACACCTGAAAAGAGCCCAAAAACAAAGGTTTTGAGGGGGAGCGCTCCCCCAGTTCAGCTCCAGAAGCACTGGCACCCCCCTATCATGCTTCAAGGAGTGTTATAACGTTCCCCAGACCCCTTTGAAGGAGCGCTGCTCATTTTGAGAGCACTGGTGCTTCCCTAAGGCTTACCAGGGAGTGCTACAATGCTCTGATGCCCCTTCTAAAGGAGCGCTGCCTAATCTGAGGCAGTAGTTGGCCCGTTGAGGAGAATAAGGGGAGGATCTTTCGATATTAGGAGGCAGTTGTGCTCGAATTCTTGGTTTTATCAAGAAATCCCTGATCTAAGGAGAAGGTTCCCAACTTGTTCTAAAGATAGCTCAAGAGGTTAATCTCCTCTTAACCTATATAAACAGGCTCCATGATGGTGGAAAGGGGGAGGAATTGAAGTTATGAAACTTATGATCTTAGAGGAAACTCATAGTCAGCCAAAGGAGAGTGATTAGTGAAGCTGCTGTTATCCAGATTGTGGAGCTTTCAGGCAAGGGTTAGACGAAGGGGACTTGACGAAGCTGTCGCATTCGCATCTAGGATTGTAAGTACTACTGTCGTTATTCTCATCAATATGACATTCTTGGCCTGTTTCTTTCTAGTTTGTGTCTAATGTCACATGAACTTATCACTAGTTGATAGATCTATTTTCAAGCTAACATCAATAGAGTAGGAAGTGGTTGTATCTTGTTTTGTCCACAGGATCCAGCGAGAAGCAAAGGACTGGAGTGTAACTCGGAGCATGCAGGGACAAACGTCGATAAAAAGGTACTTCTGTCATCCTTCCTTCTCATGTGTTAGTTTAGATAGATTTGAAAGGAAGTCAGTGTCCATGATAATCACTTTTCTGTCTAGGGTTAAGGTCAAGCTCTAGAGGTGATCTACCTGTGTGCAGGCAGATTTTCCTACAACAGAAACTGGCGACTCCACTGGGGAGATAGCCTCAAATCGAAACCTTTTGTTTTGATTTTCTCCTCATTGACCTTGTTCTATCCCTTGATTGTTTCAGACCTGGTTCACTCTTCTTTTGATTAGTTTCATGAGCTGATTGGCTCCTTACCTTATCACATTCAGCATACTTGTCAAGTTTGAATCCCAATTTTTGGAATTTTTTGACATTTTTGGGATTTTTAGACCCTGGCGCCCGGTCCTAGTGTTCACAGAGTGCCAGCGCTCCCCCATACCTATACACAGAGTGCTACAACGCTCCTTGCCCTTGGCAACAGAGCGCTAGCCTCTTTTTGGCCAAAAACCCTCCAGAACTACCTTGTTTAGGGTTTGCCTTTGTGTGTCTTCTGCTGAGTGATCTAGTGAGTCAATTTTTCTTCCTTATCAGCCTTGACATCTGTCTTTTTGAAGAATAAACACCTTGTTAATTGGATCTTGTAGGCTTATTCACCATTTTCATTGAGTTTTTCCTGTTGAGTGAAGCTTGAAACCTATGCATTTCTTTTCTCTTCTCTTCAGTTGAGTAAAAACCCTGGTGAGGGTCATCAAAGGCCTACAGACCTCTTTATCTTGTTTTCAGTCAAGGTTATTGTTCTTCAACCTTTTGCTTTTGGGTGTGAATTTTTCTTTTCTCTTTGATTGTTTCTTTTCATTCGTTTTTCGTTTGGATTGCTACGAAAGGGTGTATTGTTTGTGTGATTTTTTCTTGTGCTAGTTTGGTTTTCATCCATACCAAGAAGATAATTAGCAAAATGAGCATTGCGTTGTATTGATCATCACTCATATGCAAACAATAAAAAAGAAAAAAAAGCATCTGCATGATTGATTGTGCATATCAGAAGGTATCTTAAAAGTTTTTGCATTACATTAGGATTTGATTGAGAAAAAAATTGTTTGAGGGCATCCCTTATTTGTGCTTGTTAGTGAAATAATTCTCTCTCTCCCTTAGCTAGATGTTCATCGAACGAAAATGACTGCTTATCATATTTGATGCATTCTTTGGGTCTGAGTCATAATTCCATTCATTTCACTTCCATGCACCCCTTTTCGTAAAGAACAACCATAAAAAATCAACGCTAATTAAAAGTTGTCTAGAACTTTTTCTTTTCTAGGATCCTCCACCAACAATAGACTAGGCTTAGTACTTTGGATTAGGGTTGTGAGCATAACTCTCCAAAGTTTCTAAAACAAACAATAGAATCTTGAGTTAGGGAGAGTAAATCTAGTTATCGTATAAGTCTGCCTGGGATCCCCCTCTCACACAAGGGTTACGCACGAGGTTGCATTCGGGTAAGCTACGAGGACTAACCCTTCGTGGTTTAACTAATTGTGGTGGTCGGATTGTATTATGGGGATCACTTTGAGGTAAATCCACAATCACTGTGTGGAAGCCTCTTAGTTGGTTTCGGGCTTGATACCCTGCCCGTACGTTCGGATCGAACTGTCGACTATTCCCGCCCAGGGGCTGACTGCGAATTGGTAACCTTAGTGGCCATAATCTTTAGGTTCTTACACAAGGTGACAGTGACGGGAAGTCTCACTATACCTGGAGCAGACATTGGTCAAACTCACTCGGGCTCCTTGGAGGGTAAATGCACAATTACTACATGGAAGCTTGCACCAAGGCATAAGTCTGTTAAGCAGGTCACCATTGTAACTATTCCACCCTATCCTCGCCCCTTCTGGACTTGATCACACGATGTTGGATTTCATCACCAACTAGAACGGTCATCAAAAGAAGGTCCTATTTGCTTGGTTGTGATTCTTAGATTTTTTAGCATGTGCTATTTCTTTTCATTAGTTGGCCATAGATTTCTTTCGCCGACTCTTCTTCGCCAACATCGACCCTCCACGCTGCTCGCGGAGGCTACAAGAACTTCCTTCAGAGAATATGGAAGGAAACACCCCTTTACCCCCTCATTCTACAAAGGAATCTCCTCAACAGAGCGAGGTTCATAATGCTACAACTTCCCAGGAAGAAGTTCCCATCCCTCTGGAGAATTTCCGAATCGTCTCAGAATCTCCGGAAGCTTATTGCATTCCAGAGGGATACAAACGACAGATCCTCCACCTGAATTCCGCTGGAGAATTTGTGGTCATCCATCCTTCTGATATTCCAGCTGGGTCTTCTCAGAACCCTTTAGCCAGTGACCCCTTTTGGACTATGGACGTTGTTCAGAGTCCACCACGCTTGGTGCGAGATATTTATGGAACATGAGAAGGTGTCGATGCATCCTTTTCCTATACTGTACCCCCAAATAATTTCACCGGTACTATCACTTTTACAGCCACACCAACTGTTGGTCCGAACATACCATCCGTTGGCCCAAGGTATACAATTCCCCTCCAGACTTCCCATTCAACAATGGCCCTGCACATTCCGACTATCCCTGCCGGTAATGCGGTAGTTAATCAAGCCCCGATTGGCACACCTATAACACCAAGACCTACACTCCCTTTTGGATTTAGGGCATTGAATTCTTCCATTGCCCAAACCGCTACCCAAACTATACCAGGAAGTTCCATACCTATCCAACAACCTGAAGGGGCTGGTCTTGGTGGTCCCAACCCGATCGGTGGCACCAGTCCGTCATTGACATCTGGCTTTTAGATCTCGGGAACTCTACCTCAAACTGGGGGGCATCCTCCCTCCGGAGGACAAATTCCATTTGGATGGAACCCTAACATTGGGGGGCATCCTCCCATCGGAGGACAAATTCCATTCGGAGGGCACCCTCATGCTGGGGGGCAACCTCAATCCGGAGTACACCATCAACCGCAAGGACAAAATGTGTCCGCTGCACCTAATCCATGGAGCGTCCCTTTTCAAGGAAACCCACATGCCTCCACAGGACAAAATGTGCAGACTCCGCAACAACCCCCTTATGGACAAATGCCAAACCCACCCTATAATCCACAAAACCCATCCGGTTATCCTCCACTCACCAACACTTCTCAAAACATCTCAAATCCTATGTACCTTTGTCAAAACCAACCTCACATGAGAGGGCCCATGAGTTATAATTATCCACATAACCCAGTACTGGGCCCCACTGGTGTCCCTCTGCCACATCAACATTACCCACAGGTTAACCGACAACTACCTTTTCTAGCCACCCTGGACCTCCCAGACTTGTCTCTGTTGACGAATGATCCCATTTATCATTCTCCAGTTTGGCCAGCCATTCCAGCTAAACTTCCTTCTGATATCCCAAAATTCGACGGAAAGCCTGGAGAAGACCCAAACAACCACGTGATGAATTTCCATTTGTGGTGTTCATCCAACTCCCTCATGGACGATTCAATTCATTTGCATCTTTTCCAATGAACACTTACAGGTTCCGCAGCGAAATGGTATATTGAATTACCACACGCATCTTTTCACGACTTCAACTCCCTTGCCATGTCCTTCCTCGCACACTTTCAACTACCCATTCGATATGAGATGGGTACCGAACTATTAACATCTCTTCATCAGACAACTTCCATACATATCTCCAATCATATCCATGAATGGAGATGATGACAAAGGCTAATCAAAGCGGTCATTTCTAACCAATTGTTAGCGGAATGGTTCACGAAATCACTATTACCCCAGATCGCTCGTGATGTCGCCATGGGTGGCGTGGTCACCGAGGAAGAAGCCATCGCCCGGGCTCAGTACTTGGACTTAGTCTATTCACAATCCAGTACTCTATATGAGTTGATACTGAACGCTACCTGTGCCACTAATGACCCATCCAAACCATCGAATGCTACGCATGCGGATGGAGTTATTGGCTCTGTCAAAACTCAATCTACTACCTAGTCTACTGGAACAATCCAGCGGCCTGCTTCCACAGCTGCTCCCAGTTCGACTGCACCCTCTTCTACCCCACCTCAAACTCAGGTCTCTGATGTGAATGCGGTCCAATCAACCCCTTCACAATATCTTGGGGGCAAGAATAAAGCGAGAAACAAACCAAAGAAGAACAACAACAATGAGCAACCCAAGACCCAACCGCAAACCCCTGCTGCCGGAAAACAACGACAACGAAAACCAAAATTCCCAT
Source organism: Picea glauca (assembly GCA_000966675.3). Classification (NCBI taxonomy): domain Eukaryota; kingdom Viridiplantae; phylum Streptophyta; class Pinopsida; order Pinales; family Pinaceae; genus Picea; species Picea glauca. The sequence continues at coordinate 55,846 of JZKD02S1547548.1, forward strand.
GTCTCATTTGTGGTGACGATCACTACACTCGAGACTTCCCACATCGCGATGAAGTGGCCAAAATTTTCAAAGGAAATTCAAAACCCGCTGTGCTCACTCAGCTTTTTTTGTAGCAACAATCTTTGGTTGCACAAACCCCCACGCCGGGGGGCAGTTCCAACCAACCACATGATGAGGCCTTAACAAGTGCCCACATTTACATGTTTAACGGAGTTAATCTAACGACTCTCTCCATGACATATGACACACCAGTTAAACCTGATAAGCTGAAGATCGCTAACAGTTCTACATCAGATCCATTACCATCCTCTGCCAATCCTCCATCTGTTATCCCTCCATCTGGGCCACTCCAGATTGAGAAACCATCCTTTGACTCTATCCTACGCCCTCCTAAGAGCACCATCCAGAAATCTACATTCAATCCTAATTCACGGGCCGCCCAAAACTACAATATCATAGAAGATTTGGCCCAAGCCCCATGTGCCATGTTCGCCTTGGAATTTCTACAACACTGTCCCAGCCAACGTAGAACACTCTTAGCCGCTATTGGTGCTTTCGATCCTAAGTCATCAAACTACCTCACGTTTAACCTAGATGATCATCAACCGTGACTCTCCCACCAGCTAGCATTCCAAATCGATGTGGTTGTTCACAATCAACAAATCCACCGCACTATCCTGGATGAGGGAGCCTCCACCTGTGTCATGTCCCTAGCTTGTTGGAAAGGCTTGAAATCACCTGCCCTTAACAAATCCGCTACCATGTTACACGCCTTTGATGGATGAGGTTTTCACCCTCATGGATTATTGCAATCCTTAGCCGTTCAGTTGGGCGGAAAAACTGTCACTGTCTATGTCGAGGTGGTCGATACCCCCCTCGATTACAACCTACTACTTGGAAGAAGTTGGTTCTACGCAATGACTGCCATCACTTCATCGGTATTTCGATGTGTACAATTCCCCCATCAAGGCAAAATTGTTACCATTGATCAACTTGATTTCTGCACACCCGATGCTCGCATCCCTGCTACCAACAACATTCCTTTTCTGGGAGACCACCTGGTTACGTATGAAAGCATTGGTGTTGGCTTATTGAAAGATTCTAGCCTCATGGGTACCTTCCCTACACCACTTCCACCTGCTGCACATCATATTGCCGTCGTCAATATGATCTCGACTTTGCCTTATCAATCCTTGGAATCATTTGACCCTTGGATTGTGCCTAGTCCTTTGGAATTCGATGTGCTCAGTGACACAATGCCACTAAGCCCAGTCAAGGCCACATACGTAGCTATTCAATCCACCTCTCCCTCGTTGAACAATTCACATTCTTTGGCGCCCGATACTTATTCAGTGCCATCTTGGTTAGATTCCCTATCATCCGTCGTCGATTACATTTCCCATATTTTTCCTTCAGATGAATCAATCATTGAAATGCTTAGCATCGACGATTTACCATGGGATGACAACCACCATCGATCCTCTTTTCTTCCACCTTTGGAAGAAATCCAAGACATACAATCTATCTTCTCCCTCGATGTTACCAAAACTCCGCAATCTCCTATCCTCATGACATATACTCTCTCTGAGGGGAACATGGGTAACATCTCCACTGCAGCCATGATTGACATCTCAATCAAAGAAGGTGTCATGGAAAACATCAACCTTGGTGCTAATTGCACACCTGACGAAGTGGTCTCTTACACTACTTTATTCAAGGAATTCCGCGATGTCTTCACATGGAGTTATGAGGAAATTCCAGGGATTGATCGTTCGATCGTTGTACATGAAATCAAAACTTACCCTGACTCGAAACCGGTTCGGCAAAAGCTTCACCCGGTTCATCCCAAGAAAGTTGCAGCTATAAAGGTAGAATTTGAAAAACTTCTAAAATCTGGTTTTATCTATCCTATCCCTTTAACCAAATGGGTCTCCAACCTCGTTCTGGTTGCTAAGAAACAAGGGACCATCCATGTTTGCATTGACTACAGAGATCTCAACAAAGCTTGTCCTAAGGACAACTACCCCACGCCCTTCATCGACCAAATCATCGACAACTGCGCAGGAAGCATAATCTTCTCTTTTGTGGATGGATTTTCTGGATATAACCAGATTGAAATCTTGCCTACAGATCAACACAAGACAGCCTTCATCTGCCCTTGGGGAACCTTCACCTACCGAAAGCTACCTTTTTGGCCTTAAAAATGCTGGAGCCACTTTCCAGTGAGCCATGTCGTATGCTTTTCATGACATCAAACATATCGCATAACCGTATCTTGACGATTTACCCGCACATTCGCTAAATCGATCCGATCACATTGATCACTTACGCGTGATTTTTCTGCGATGTTGGTTCTACCGTATCCGCCTAAACCCACACAAATGCATTTTTGCTATCGAATTTGGTCGACTCCTCGGTTTCATTGTCTCCAAAGATGGGATTAGGGTGGACCCCTTAAAGATCAAGGCTATCATAGCCTTACCTCCACCCACCAATTTAACCCAACTCCAAAGTTTGCAAGGCAAAGAAAACTTTCTTCGTCGTTTCATCTGCAATTATGCCGAGATCACTAAAGGATTTATGTGGTTACTGCAAAAGAACGTCCCTTTCATCTGGGATGACGCAGCTCAACAGTCATTCGATGCTCTCAAGCACGCTTTGACCCATGCACCTTTGTTACATCCACCTGACTATACAAAGGATTAAATCCTTTACTTGGCCGCTTCTACTTCCACCATCGCAATGGTGTTAGTCCAAGAAGACTCCAACAACGAAGAACATGTGATTTACTATCTGAGCAAGAGTTTATCTGGACCCAAACTCAGATATTCGCATGAGAAACTGGCTCTGGCAGCTATCATCGCTATCCAAAGGTTCTGCCATTACATCTTATTACGCACCACCACGGTAATCACAGACTCCAACCCCATGTACCACGTCCTGACACGTCAAGTACTTGGGGGCAAATATTCAAAATGGATTGTTATTCTTCAAGAATTTGATCTTGAGTTTACAAAGCCGAACGCCAAAAAATCCCTGGTGTTTGCCGAGCTCATCTGTGATTTTCCTCATGCCGATGAAAACATCGAACCTAGAGATTCTCTCCCCGATGAATCTCTCTTCCTCATCAGCACCTCTGATCCTTGGTACGGAGACATTCTCCTCTACCTTCAAACACAACGTTTT
>JZKD02S1547548.1:74365-88021 GCA_000966675.3 Picea glauca
TTTCTGTTTTTACTATATCTTTAGTGAATGATGTGTTTGTATGTACATTTTTTGGTTTTGTTTTTTAATTTATTATTTATGTTTTCCTTACATTTAATGTTTACTTATGTTATTTATTTATGGTAAATTGAGAGCTCAAGTTCTAAACTGAGGCCTACAATAAAGTCCATTTCCATTAGTTTGGCATATTCAACATCCTAAAAGGATAAGGTCTCACTAGAGACACTAATGAACATTATAGGAGTAAATTTGAGTAAGAAAACAAAATATGTAATAACATGTTATTACCGGATATTCTTTATACATTTAGATAAGCACGGATAACATAGAAAATTTTAAAGGGGAAAACATTACACAATCCTTTCTATTCAATCCATACATGACTCCTTATAACTCCATACAATTGTCAAATTATTTAAACTCTAATCTTCACTTCCTCCATACAATCTCTGATACTAAGATTTCAATACAAGACTCAATTAACCAACTATCCAACCCTCATCCTATCGTTTATATTCCCTTATATACACTTTAGATCAATTACAATATAATTACAACCTCCTAAAATAGAAATTTCCAACACACATTTAAGAAAGTGCATTAATTCTAAGTATGTTCATAACTTTTGGCATGCAAATCAAAATAGGGTATGCAACACACAACTAGGCATGCTGGATAAAATACGCACGCAAAGAAAAACTAGGCATGCAAAGATTATTTGCACGTAATTTCTTCAAAACCATAAAATTAGGCACCAATAGGCCCCACCACTATGATTGTCTCATCACTGAGACAACATAGCTTATCCTTGAAAAATAGAATCCATTAAAGGAAACTCTTTCTTAACTCGAATAATGAAATCATTGAAGCCTTGGGTTAGATTGTCACAAGAAGCCATCAAATTCTCCATTTCTTTCTGAAACTAAGTACCTGATTCTAAAGTTACTTTATCTTTTTATACTCAATCTCTAAACTCATTTTCTAGATCTTTGGTAGTCCTAAATGGTTATAAATAGTTAGTGAAAATATTCACTTAGGGGAAGAAGAAGAAGACCCAACACTAACAGATGAGCCTCACTATCAAACAAAATGGAATGAATAAGAGTAGTGATGATTGTATGCCCATGTAATCTCAACTCAAAATACCGCATGAATGATCCTATAACAGAGTAAGGCCAGATGGACCCCGCTTAGTACACATGATTTCTTCTAGCAATGCACCGTCAATGGAACCATTATAACGCATTGAAGAATAATTCATTTTAATCTAAAGTAGGTAACACCAAGTTCTAAAGAATATTTTGTTCTTTCTTTTTTATTTAAAAACATATTTTTCATATAAGGTTTTAAATTATTGCATCAATATGTAGATTTTAGGTGTGAGAAATCTCTAGGCCTTCTCATGCAGAATTTTATGCACCTCTTTATAAAAAAACCACGTGCTAATCTCTACTTGTTTTCCCTTGTATTTAATCTCGTGATGAAACGTAACTTTTCATATCTCTTTCATGCAAGTTCAAGTAGTACCATTGGAAAATGCTTCCAGGTTTCTACTAGGTGAATGCACAAAATCAACAAAGTTAAAAAGTAAAAGATTCATGCTCTCTTCTTCTATATTATTCCTTAGAAGTTTTCAAATTGTCAAACCCAATTATTTTATTTCATTTTCCATCTCATTTTTGTTTCCAAATTAAGGTAATTATACAACATTGCAAACATCCTCTCATTCTTGAATCTCATAGAAAAGGTAAATAATTTCTTCACACAAGTATTGCATGTGCTCTGAAGAAAATCTTATCAAGTAGTGACACTTCTCTAATTTTCAATCTTATTTATTTAATAGACTCATACTATGGAGAATTGGAAGCCTACTTTCAAGTTGTTGGGAGTCAAAGACAACCCAAAACCAAGTCAAAGGCAACCCAAAAATAATTTGTCAGTTCGTTTTCATTTTGAAATTTAAAGTTCCATCTTGCTAATTATCATAATAGATCAAGATTTGTTTTCTTGACAAATAAAAAAAAATATCCTTAAAGCAAATCACATCCATCCGCTGAAAAAGGATAGGTTTAAATCTTACCTCCAACCATTAAATGGTGCCAAAGGCCCCTTTTCCTGTAGTCTCTATGACCAATGTGTACATGCATAACCACGACTATGTACAATCCCATCCTGGTTTACCGACACAAAGGCTCTTCCATTCCCATGATGGGCATGGCCACCTCAACCTCTAGGGTATTGACGAGTTGATTCTCACAAAGCCTCAAAAAAGAAAGGAAATGATTTTGCTATCACAAAGGCCAGTTTTTAACCAAATTTTACCAAGCCAAGTTTAACCAAGACAAAGTTTTTTGTTGAGAAACAAGTATTGGTCCATCAATTTTTTATTTGGCCCATTTTGCAGGTTCTATTTACAACAATAATTCTTAATGAGTATCTACCTTTCTTAATATTTCAACCATGTAAACAATCCACTCAACAAGAATCAATAATGGTATGGCTCATCTAGAGTTTGAAGTAACAAATATGTTTTCCTTGTACTACCATAATGAAGGTAATAATACAGTTCCTCTTTCTCTTTCAAAAATAGAAAAGAAAGATTTGTGAGAGCTTTGCTCCAGTAGAAAATATAGACTATGATTAAACCTTTGCTCTAGTACAAAATATGGACTCCATCTCATTGGTGCTTGCCATTATAGCAGCCAGGGGGTGGGAAGTTCACCAAATGAACGCGAAAAATTTATTTCTTCATAAGGATCTCTCAGAGGATATTTACATGGACTAGCCTTAGGGGTTCATATAGAAATCATCCTTAGGATGATGACTGAAAAAGTCACTCTATGGCCTCAAGCATGCGCCTAGAGCATGGTATGCGAAGATGGATGTGTATTTTCTTTCTCAACATTTTTTAATATGTAAATCATATCCAAATGTCTACATGTTGAGAACCTTTGACTCCTTGATCATCTTAGTTCTATATGTTGATGACCTCCTGATCACATGAATTTTGGCCTCAACATTTGTTGTTGTAAGAAACATTTTACATGATAGGTTTTCTATGATGGACATCGGTCCGCTTCAATTTTCCTCGGTCTACAACAACAACAAATATACGTGTGGTCAATACAAATCCATATTTCCTGAGTTTGGATTCTGTTATGGTATCTTCCTCTCAACAAACATGAAAAAAGCTACTAGATTTCTTATGTAGGTGATTGTCACATCAGGAAAATGCGTAGAAGCTGTTACCGATTCACTTACATCAAATTAAACTAAAGAAATATTAGCCCACCATGCCAACAAACCAACCAACTGTGCATTGAAAATTAACACCTGGACCATCTACATGGATCAACTTCCCAGCTACCCACTATGAGGGTTTAATAAATCCATTTCAAAATAGAATGAAAAGGGAAGAGGGAAATGTAAGCTCTTTGAGTGTGTGAAGAAAAAAATATCCAATTAATATATTTATTGTTTTGTGATGAAAACCATCATATAATATTATTCATCTCCTTTCCATAGGTATTTAAAGAAATAGTACAAATATAGTTTTTTATAATATAAAAATATTTCATCTTTTTTATACCAATTATTTAATATATCTAATTTTTTTTTATCACTAATTTATCTATTAACATGTCTTTGAGATGGAAAGCGGAGAAAACTAAATGTAAAGTGGATAAAGGAAGTGGCCCTTGTGAATCACAGAATAGAAAAAGATAAAGTGGAAACAAAATGAACCACAAATGAAGAGGACATATAATTTTTTATGAAAAGTAACTAGCATACCCCTAAATTAGGGGAAAGGAAACACCAAAGTGAATTGGGGTGGTTATGTTGTTTAAATACTATGTGATTTTGTTTTTGGATGGAAAATTAATACTTTACAAGGTCCATCTTCATCCTGCATTTGACAATATTGGCCTAACCCATTCAAGACAAGTCAGATAATATTAGTCTAGGTCATTCCTCCAACATTTCTCTCGACTTCATGAATCATGTGGAACTGTTATAAATAGCTACATTGTTGAAATGTTCTCCATTTATCTTATGGGAAAGGTTTGATATGCTCTCAATTTATCCCGTGGCCAAATCAAACATAAGTCATCTTCTACCTGATGGATTCGAGAGTTGAACCAGGAATCCAGGACTGGACCTTCCTTCATGGGTGCCTTAGACTCATGTTCTTTCTCATCCATCTACTGGTGGTTTCCTTCCTTTCTCACTGTGGTTGCCGTCAAAATCATCTTACATGAAGTTAAGGATCTTTTCTTGTTTGAGGGGTAGGTTTTCTATACTAATATTCAAGCATTGTATGTATGGCATGGTGAAATCCCCGGTGTCTTTAAAAGACATGTCACTCATCTATGCCATTGTTTGTAATTCAATTAATGAGTGTGCTCACAATCTAATGACCAGTTTCCTTCAATTTACGCCCTCCATGTACATATTGAAATTCGAGTATTAATGAAAAGGTTGAAAAGTAAATATTTATTTCCAAATACTCTAAAGTTAACCTATCCTTATAAAATGAAATCGGTAATTTCTAGCAATTGGTGACTAAAGATTCAATTCATGCCCAATTTTTTTTCATTAAACTTAAAATTAAAATTAGGAAAAAGTGTACATAAAAACCTTAAAAGAAGAGCGAAAATGAAACCATTTTTTAAGCAAAAGCACGTTAAGCAGAAGAAGGGTTAAAATGAAAGATGTTTTTTGAAAGAAACCCAAGAACTTGAAATTCAGAGCACAATTCAAGCATACCTTTTTGAGCCATCATGCAGTTGACATAAACATAGACGAGGGAGTGTCGCATGATCATGTAAATGCAAAGGTGAATGGATTGTACATTGGCCAACTTCTTGAAAACATCGCCGTAGAGTTGAGCTTCGAACACATTGGCCTCGAGGTCCGCCCCGTACATGTAAGGTGACTTGAAAGGAGATGTTGTTGGAAACAAAATGTAAATTGTTGTTGTTGGATACATTTATGTTTCTAAAAGGAAAACCAAAATTGAAATAGACCTCCATTAATACTTTCCTTCATTGTTATTGATCCAAAGAAAGCCTTAAAAAAAAACATTAACGTGGGGAATTTCTCTTACCTCAATAAAAGACATTGTGATTGATACATGTATATCCCTTCCACCATTGGATGTCAATTCCTTCCAACTTCCTTCGTGTTGAGTTTCATTTGATTGAAAAAAAGAGAGATATGTAGAGCAATAGAACCCCTTCAACGTCATGTTTTGGCGAGAATATTTTTAATTTTAATAATAGTTACATCAAATCCACCTCATCATGATTTGGTGAGACAACTTTTAATTTTAATGTTAGTAATATAAAATCCACCTCATTACCTTTTCTTCATAGTGGTTGGGAGTGGGGCACTTGTTTATGGAAGTATTGAAAAAAACGCCCCCCATGAAAGGTTCATTCGTTGAAGAGATATAATGTGAAGAGCTCTTGATGTTTTGGGTAGGATATTGACCTGCTGCAATAAATACAACAAAGACAATATTGGATGGATGGGAATTGAACCCCTTGGCCCTGCCCCCCCATAACACCAATGAGTGCATATCCAACCAAGTTCTTGAGCATGTTCAGTTCTAAAAAGGCTACAATGGTAGTATTCAAGACCTTGCTAGAAATAATCTCACTAATGACAACTTCACATCGCACTGATTTCCCACATCGTTCAATCCAATTCACAAATGCAGGTTTCTTTTCTGCATAGAAATTGTATAATGACTGTCTAATTCAAATTCTTGATATTTAACATTTTACACAATCTCCATAAATCACTAAATAAAACTAAAACTGATACTAATAATCTTCCATAAATCAATAAATAAAGATAAAATTGTTTCTAATGAACTTAKAGTTACTACCTTTAAAATACAAAGTTACAAGATGGGATGGTACCATGATGGAGAGATATTCATTTTTTAACATGATTTATATTATATAAAAAACATGTATTATCCTCAAATATGGTTTTCCATTTTACATATTATTAAGGATTCCTTTTCTTAGTATTTTGGTGGAGTAAAAGAATTTTGTCCTTCACTACCATGTTTTTAGCGTTTGAAATGCCTTTACATGCGAGCCATAAGAAATTTTAACTTATTATCACCATTTGGAGGTATATAGAATGGACTCCACCTTATATTTCTTCTAGTATAAATTCAAAACTTCTTGTCCTTTATGACTTAATAAATATGCATATCAATGAATTAACCTATGATATGTTAATACCATGCAAACTAATYGATCTATTAAACAATCTTTACAGTAATAGGTGATTCCTTTGTTMTAGWGTGATCTTAGAAGTAGTTTCTAAKAGAAACACTAGATTTTGAYTCTACGTGGATATTTCTAGGCTGTCACAACACYATTATATTTKTTTTTCCTTTTTCCCACTCAAAGGTTATAACTAAGAAGTTAAAAATGYTTGCAAAGTATGAAMAATMAAGTTAAATAGTACAAACAAAATAACATGGCTTAAAATTGGATCCATAAATCTCATGGAATACTTCCATTAAATAAGTAGATAGTAAAATTAATATAGAATGTTAAGATGTAGAAACCAAACTTCAACATACTAACTAACTATGTCAAGGTTCCCTTATGAGGTCAATTTATGAGAGGGACTATGACATTTAAGCCATGAAGATTTCAATAACAAGTTTATAATGTTCTTAGGACGCATATGTTTTCTTAATTGGTAGAACTATTTGTTTATTTAACTTTGATAATTTCAATTAATTTTTTTTTCCAAAATATTAAAAATAAAAAATTGTATTTAACATGACATGATTTTGTGCTTTCCAACCTACAAAATATACTTTCATTTTATACTTTGTAACATATAAAATAAAATATAATGCATAATATTTCCATCCCACATTGTGTGGATAGAAGAAAATAATGAATAATAATGATAAAAGGATTGTATCTTATAATTATAAACATGACATGGTTAAAATTATGAACATGACATGGTTATGTGCTTTGCACATGATATGATACATAATATTTCCATGGAAAGCACTAACGTTGATAGACAGTTATATTTTGGAATTGGAAGGAGGCTCCACGATAACCCCGTATATTGATAGACAGTTATATTTTGCAATTGGAACGAGGCTCGACGATAACCCCGTATATTGATTACACATAAAACAACGTATCAAAACATATTCTGCCCAGTCTCTGATTTGGCAACAACATTTTGTGTTTCCAGTCAAGCAGCCTTTCTAATTTGGATTAGAAAAACTATACATGCCATTAGAGCGTATTATTTCGTCTAAGTTTGGAATTCTAAACCAAGTCACCAGGCATGGGCATCAATTTCAAGACGCGGCATGAGTTTTTAAGAAAATTTGTGGATGACTTTATATCCAAAACCCATGATTATTGCAGACAGTCATTTTAATATTGAAAAATACCACAAACAGGAATGGAAAAATCCACAATATGCAGGTGTAATATTATGTTTTTAAGTACTTATGAGACAATTCATAATGAAAGATTTCTTCTCTATATAATATTCCTATATATTTATAGTAATAATTCATTTCATTACGGTTTATTTATACCACAAACAAGAATGGAAAAATCAACAATATAGGGGTGTAATATTATTACGTACTTATGAGCCCATTGATAACGAAAGATTTCTTATCTATATAATGATCCTATTTATTTATAGTAATAATTCATTTCATTACAGTTTAGTTTAGTATTAACAAAGGATTTCATATATGCATTTTAAAAAAACACATATGATCTACCTCTCCAGGTTCTATAAATATCAATTATAAGTATTGATTATTGATTGTATAATAATCAATATTAGCTCCTAAGCTTTGAAAGTTTTCTTAACTAACATGTGTTCACATATTATTTCCAATTAAAAAATTTAGGCTCTTGATTTGGTGTTTAGAGCAATGCATGTCAACCATCACATGTGTTTCTTTTCACACAGTTTTCGTACAATAACTCCCATCCTTTGTCCCTTTGCACCTTAAAAGTGAATTGCAAGTTTAATAATAAAGGTTATGGTTCTATATGATCACATTAATATAGGTCCAATGGTTTGTCAATGCGAATCTTAAACGTCAAAGAGATTTATATTATTTTTTTTGAGATTTTTCTTCGAAGCCCCAAAATTTTAGATGCAAAGCTAGCCCACAATGTCATAGGTGCTTACCACGACATAGTCTCACCAGTAGCTTGCTTCCCCTCCCATCGTCCCTGCTTCTTCTCCTTTTAGAAACATCAATGTCTCCAACAACAACAATTTGAATGTCGTTGCTAGCAAAGTTTCCTTTCAAGGCACCTTACATGTATGGAGCGTACCTCAAGGACAATGTGTTTGAAGCATAACTCTATTATGATGTTTTCAAGCAGGTGGCCAACGTACAATCCATTCGGATTTGCATTTACATGATCATGCGACACTCCCTCGACTATGTTTATGTCAATTGCAATCGCTCAAAAAGGTATGCTTGAATTATGCTCTGAATTTCAAGTTCTTGGGCTGCTTTCAAAACAAATATTTAATTTTAACCCTTCTTCTCCTTAAAGTTCTTTTGCTTAAAAAAGGGTTTTATTTCGCTATTTTTTAAAGGTTTTTATGTACACTTTTGCCTAATTTTAATTTTAAGATTAATGAACATTTTTTTGGGATGAATTGAATCTTTAGTCACTAATTGCTAGAAATCACCAATGTTAGGGTCCTAACCCGCACATAGGTACAACAATATATTTGGATGTAACAAAAGGTCAATATTAATAAGACCTTTCAATAAAATAGAATAAGGCAGATATAAGAAGACCTAATAGAAGCTTCCGCTTCTAGAAGGATCTTCCTATAGATGCTTCTTTTGATAGACATATTTAGTATAAATAGGATTCAGGGGTATGAGAACCCTAGCTTGGATATTATTGTAACAGAGCTATGCTCAACTGGAGGTTTCCCCCTCAAAGAGGCCTGTGAACATTGCTTTCAGATTCAAAGTGTTATTTCTGATGTTGTTCTTCTATCATTTCAGTACTATTGTGGTGATTGTTCTGGTTATATTGTTTTTATTCTACCATTACTAGCATTTTATTTTTTTTTTGTATACTTTTCATATCTGGTATATTACAAGTGGTATTAGAGAAATTTCCTTGGCAGAAATTGTGGGTAAATTTTTCTTCAGGGTAGAGACGTATTCCGGCGTCTTTAAGCCACAGAGATCTATCATTCAACGCATAAACCCGCAGTTGAGGGATTCATACACGCAGGAAATACCAATGGTTCTTAAGCGCACATCTGTTGGCCACCCTGGTAACCCCTGTTGGTACCCCTTCGAGTGGTAGCGCATCAGACAACACCTGTGTATGGATCGACCTAGATTTCTTGAAGCCCTCTTTAGATAAACCGATCGGCTGCCTGACTGTTATAATGCCACCAAGAACAACACTCGGGAAGATACTCTCTAGTACCTGGGTAGTTGGTTAGTAGGGCTAAGGGTACGATCTATCCTCCTTAGTTAGTGACATGAGATATTGGGCCGAGTACTACTGTTGGACCCCGCACGTATATCAGAGAGCTATAGCACAGGGAAAGCCCTTGTCTGTAGAACCATTGAATAGCTAACCCTTGGGGACATAAACATAAACAAATTAAGACAAAGAAGATCTATTGCTGTGCAACTATGTTAGGGTTTCCAAGTCACTGCACATTTCTCTTTGGTTAAGATTGTGGGCATTTCATCACTGCAGTATTCTTCAGACCAGAGTATAACTTCACAGGTGTAAAAAAAAATTTTGAGACCTATTCCATTGGATTCATCTCTTCGCCCTTATCACATTCATACATATCAAATTTTTTACCGCACCCACCACTTTTAAGTTTCCTCATCCTCATGGCCCATACCCGTAGACAAGACTTGGAAGGTTGCTTCAATACCTTGCAATCTAGCCTCACGGAGACCCAACAAGAAGTGAAACAAATCAATGCCAATGTTGTCACCATCAATACAACCATGCAGTCCTCAATGGAGGAAATCAAACAAGACCTCACCAACCAGCTTGAATTACTCTTCTCAAACCTCTGCACCAAGCTACATATCCCTACCGATACCCCTCCATAGACTGAAATTGGAAGTTCCTCTCATTCCCATAACTATCAGCCCCCTCAATTCCAACGTGACCTATGCCTTCCACGAGTGGATGTGACCAAATTTGATGGCTCTGATCCCACTGGTTGGGTATCCCAAATGGAACATTATTTCTCTTTATATGACATTACAGATGACTTGGCCAAACTTTGGTATGGTGTTCTTCATCTCGATCATGAACGATGGCAATGGAGAAAAGCTTCCCATCAAGGGTATATTGCTTGGACACACTTTGTGGCTAATCTTTACGAATGCTTTGACATGGACACCAACCATTTGGGCCATTTGACAAAGTTGAAACAATCAGGAACAGTGGAAGACTTTATAGTTGCCTTTGAATGCCTGGCTTTTCGAACAGAGGGCATGTCTGATGCCTTTTTCTGAGAATGTTTTATCAATGGCCTCAAGGATGAGATTCGGGCCCATGTCCTCATGGCTCGACCCCCAAGTTGGGTGGAGGCTACTAAAAAAGATAAAGAAGCACAACAGATTGTATCCTCTCAAAATCAGAAAACCCCATTTTTCCCCTGCTCTAAACGAGTAAATCCCACTAGTCCCTCCACTCCACTGAAGATCGAAAAATTGACCAGGGATGAAATGGCTGAACAAAAAATCAAAGGTCTTTGTTATAACTGTGATGACAAATACTTCCTGGGCCACAAGTGTAAGGAACAAAATCTTTTTATGGCCATCTCTGAGGATACTTCGAAAGAGGATGTTGACACTCCCCTTGTGTCTGAGTCACCTAAAACCACCAACATAACCCCCCCCTTAGATCCTCCAAAAGTAGAACCGGTCATTTCCCTCAATGCTCTCACTATCTTCTCCACTCCCCAAACCCTCAATCTCATAGGTTACATAAAGCACAGGAAGGTCATCATTCTGGTTGATAGTGGCAGCATCCACAATTTTATTCTTTGTTGCATCGCCCAAGAAACTCATTGCTACATCCATGTCGTCAATAATTTCCAAATCAGGATTGCCAATGGTGGCTCCATGAAATGTGGAGGGCATTGTGAAAATGTGTGACTGCAAATTGGGGACTACCACTTGAAAACTCATATGTTTGCTATCGACATGGGTGGTTGTGACATTGTGTTAGGTGCAAAATGGCTAAGGACTTTGGGTCCCATTCTCATGGATTTTAAGGAATTAACCATGCAATTTGACCAAGAGGGCCACCAATATAAGTTCCAAGGAATCACCGTCGGTTCAATCGAGATCATTAGTTCCCATCGCATGGAAAAACTGCTCTAAAAAAGTCATTCTGGTGTTATTGCCCAACTCCATGCCATACAAGCAACACAGACACCCTCAGTGCCACAAGACCTCCAAGCCATCATTTCTAAACATAAAATGGTCTTTTCCACTCCCCAGGGACTCCCTCCTTCCCGTGGTGCTTATGATCATTCCATTCCCCTAGTCCCCGGAAGCCTTCCCCCCGACATTCATCCGTATCGTCACCCCTTTTCCCAAAAAAATGAAATTGAGAAAATGGTCCAGGAACTACTTAATGTTGGCAATATACGCCCTAGTACAAGCCCCTACTCTTCTCCTGTGGTCATGGTCCTGAAGAAAGAAGGTTCTTGGCGGATGTGTCCTGACTTTTGTGCCCTCAACAAGCTTACCATCAAAGACAAATTTCCCATTTCTGTCATTGATGACCTCTTGGATGAATTGAGTGGCGCCCAATTCTTTACTAAACTTGATCTTTGTTCGGGATACCACCAGATATCTATGAAAGAGGTAGACATTCCCAAGACTTCCTTTAGAACTCATGAGGGCCACTATGAATTTTTGGTCATGCCCTTTGGCTTGTGTAATTCACCCTCCACCTTCCAAAGTCTCATGAATCATGTCTTTCATCCTTTTCTCTGCCATTTTGTCTTAGTTTTCTTTGATGATATCCTCATCTATAGCAAAACCTGGACATATCATCTTTCACATGTGGATCTCATTCTCCATCTACTCTCTTAGCACCAAATTTTCCTAAAACAGTCTAAATGTGCTTTTGGTGCCTCAGAAGTAGAATATTTGGGTCATCTGGTTGGCAAGAATGGCATACAAGTGGATCCAAAAAAGTTTGAAGCTATGCAATACTGGCCTCACCCGAAGACTCTCAAAAGCTTGCATGGAGTTCTGGGATTAACAGGTTATTATTGCAAGTTTGTTAAGAATTATGGAAATATTGCAGCACCTCTCATGGCTCTCCTAAAAAAGAACTCTTTCACTTGGACCCCAGCAACTACTGAAGATTTTCAAACCTTGAAGATGGCCATCTGCACCACTTCAGTTTTGGCCCTCCCTAATTTCACAAAGACCTTTGTCTTGGAATGTGATTCCTTTGGGAAGGGAATTAGTGTTGTCCTTATGCAAGAGGGTCATCCCTTGGTCTTTACCAACAAGCAACTCTCTGACAGAAATCTGGGCAAATCAATCTATGAAAAGGAAATGTTGGCAATTCTGCATGTCGTTGCTCTGTGGCGCCCTTATCTATTGGGGAAACATTTCCAAATTAAGATAGACCATCAAAGCCTCAAGTATTTTCTGGAACAACACATTTCCTCCCCAAAGCAACAAAAATGGGTGACTAAGTTCTTTGGATATGATTATGAAATCATTTACAAGAAAGGCAAAGACAATGTGGTTGCAGATGCACTTTCTCGGAAATATGAAGATGAAGGATCCCTTTTTTCTCTTTCCTTCATTATACCAGCTTGTTCCCAAGCCGTTCACTATGAATGGCTACAATATCCCAAAAGTTCACATATGATCCAACAATTACAGTCCAATGCTCCAGCTGCCCCAGGGTACTCTTGGCTCCATGATGAGCTTCGCTACAAAGTCCGTTTGTATTTAAGTAAACAATTGAAGATTAAGTCCATGGTACTTTCTGAGCTTCATGCTACATCCACAGTAGGGCACTCCGGGTTCACCAAAACCTATGATTGGGTCAAACATTCGTTTTTTTGGGAGGGTATGAAACAAGACATTTGTAATTTTGTTGTTGAATGTGATGTGTGTCAACACAACAAAGGAGAAACAGTCAAATCTTCGGGAACACTACAACCCCTTCCAATTCCACCTGTTATTTGGAAGGATATCTCTATGGACTTTATTACTGGCTTACCCAAATCGGGAAATAAATCAGTCATCATGGTGGTTGTTGATCGCCTTTCTAAGTATGGTAATTTCTTTGCTCTTCAAAACCCATTTACAACATCCACGGCGGCTCAAATTTTCATGGATCAGGTCTTCAAGCTTCATGGCATGCCGCACTCTAATGTTTCTGATCGCAACCCAACTTTCACAAGCAATTTTTGGCAAGAACTGTTCAAACTACAAGGCACCCAATTGCATCTCAGCACAACTTATCATCCCCAGACTGATGGTCAAACGAAAGTTGTCAACAATTGTTTGGAAACATATTTGAGGTGATTTTCCTCGGAAAAGCAAAATCAGTGGGCTCAATGGTTACCCCT
>JZKD02S1547548.1:119133-135823 GCA_000966675.3 Picea glauca
GGGGGGGTAAGAGAATATTTTATGTTAACAGGAACATGCGTGCGTTCTTGTTCCTAATAATGCACATGCACTTTAGGAACACATGTGCATTTCTAAAGTGGACATGCGTTATTTTATTTCAATTTTTTTAAGAACATGCACGCGTTCTTGTACACGTGTTTCTAAATAACACATGTGTGTTCTTGAGAATGCACATGTGTTCTTGGTAACATGCCTACGCGGCTTGCTGAGTGGAGGTTCAAGGTTTTTCAGGCCTATCACATCAGGAACACATGCACATTCCTAGAAACATGCATTCATTTCTGTGAGTGAAGGTTCCTGCTCACCCCATTGTTATTGGATAAATCCGTAGGTGAGGAAGCTAACCGATCTCCCCAGATCCACCTAGATCTAGAACAAAGCAAGACAGAACATGACTCTTTCCCTAGATTTTAACCATTGAATTAAATAGGAGGCAAGAACTAATAACATACCTTATTATCACTTCCTATGGTCTTTGTTTCTCCTGCTTCACTCCAGTTCTCTCGTGCAGTCAAGACCAAGACAACACAAACCAACCAAAGTGAAGAAAGAACAATCTATTCAACAGTCAATCTATGTAAATGATCAAGGAATTATACAATAAAGTGGAAATAGATTTATGGGAAAGGGACATATTACTGTATCATATTAATGGAAAGTAAAGATTACAACCTGAGCCTTGATGTCACAAACTTCCTTTCGATGGCCCTTGGCTCCGACACATACACTTGCTCACTTGCATGAAGAAGATCAACCCCTTTTTATAAACTTGTTGGAGTCTCCAAGCTATTGTAGTTTTAGTCCTTCACACAATTCTTTCACTAATTCTCCAATGAATCTTGATTAACCTTGATTAACCTTGCTTAACCTTTTCCATGAGAATTCTCTCAATATATAGGAGAGAATGAATTAGTTACTTGGATAAGAATGATCCAAAAATATCAGGGAATCCGGTACTAGGATAACCATTCAAATGCAATCTCATCCTTCTAGAAGATTCCCTTCTAGAAGCATCGAGAATTCATCTTTTTCCTTTCTTTAGAAAGAGTTCGCACCCTAGCAGTTCAACACAGTGCGAACTTCTTGCACCCTGGCTTAAGACAGCCTACGAGAATCATACATTCTCGTAGGCAAATATACTAGCAGCCTGCAAACAGTCTTCAAAAATGAGTTTTCTGGAAGAGATGAAAATAACTTTTTCTCAGGAGAAAGTTCTTATGAAGAGCCTGACTACACCATAATTAATACATCATCATCATGCCCAAAAACATGGGTAACAGAATTCCCCCCAAAGTATGAGGGTGGAACCAGTGACAGCCGATAGACTTTGTAAGCTGCATGTGTGTGTCGAGAACCAGGAGCACATCTAATCAGAAACCTGCGAACAACCAAGCATCTGCAGAATATCATATATATCAATTCTGAGGTAGGCATTCCCATACTCAAATCACAGACTGATAAAATTATAGACATGGGTCATGGCCACCAATCATACACTGTGGATCCATGCCATCAAAATATAGCATAGCCACCAGAATACACTGTGGATCTATGCGAGAAATTTCAAATCAAGACGACATAGCCACAAGACATACACAGTGGATCTATGTGTCATAAATTATACATAGTCCATCGCAACCCTAATCACAAACATGATATCCAGGGTCTTCAATATCATCGCCCAAAGTACGAATCTAACCATGTGAATACATGTGTTGAAGTTGAACATGGTAGAAAGCACTTGATTACCGGTCATTTATAAAACCATTAACAAGTGCGAGGGAAATCACCATTGATGTCAATGACTCCCAAGGTACCATAGTACAATCCATCGAGTGTGAATAAATGAGTTGAAGTTGAACATTCAATGGAATCTTTCGATCAGGGGTCAATGATGTAAGCCCATTGTCGAAAGCGAGGAAACCTACTATTGAGGGATGCAAGTTCCAAGGTACCAAATAATTTCTAAGTCTTGATTCCGAATAATGAGATGAAGTCGATGGAACAAAACACGTCACAGGAGGGCCTTGATGTACACCCCATCTATGACATGAAATGAGTAACATATTTCGAAGGTGAAACAGAGTATGATGTGAATTGGACTGGACATAGGGAAGGATGACACGAAGAGAATGGATAACTGCAGATGGCTGACTCAATACAGGTTTCAGATGGACTTCTCTTGAACATATGAATGACACGACCAATGATTCGACAGCATTGACCCAAAGACGACACATGGAATGACCTTGTAATCAATCAAATGAGAGACAAATGGATTTCCCAAACTGGCTTCAAATGATGAATAGGGGGTGTCATGTTCAAGAGCGACACTTACTGCCAATCAATACGATGATGAAAACATATCCCTTTCCCAAATTTTCCCCCACCATTTATGGCGAGTACCTCTTTATTTTTACGCAAGATTGAGGAGGATAACATATTCTTGTTGATGTAAGCTCATTCTTCAGATGAGTCCCTCGGAGTATGTTTAACGAACCCTAGGAAGGAGTGGTTCGGTCCCATTGCGGGTCTTTCGATGTTTATTTAACAAGTCCAAAGAAAGAAAACTCATGGGTTTTTCATGTTTAGAGAGTCTGAAAAACACTTAAAGAAAACTCTCTCAGTTCCTTTTTCATAAAGTAGTCTAATGAGACCGAAAAAGAGATAAACTATCCCTCAACAGATGTTTTCTTCAAATACTTTAATGAGTGTGAAAAGAACAAGATCGCTCGGCAATCTTTTCATGTTTAGAGAGTCTAAAAAGAGCTTAAAGAGGACTCCAGGGGGTTCCTTTTTCATATGACCTTTATGAGTCTGAAAAAGTGATAAAAGTATACTCGGTTACATTCTCATTGATTTACGAGCACAAGAAAGAACAAAGACTAAGCTCAGTAACTTATTCTCATGTATTTACGAGCATGAGAAAGAACAAAGACTAAACTCGGTAACTTATTCTCATGTATTTACGAGCATGGGAAAGAACAAAGACTAAGCTTGGGATTGTTTTCATTTTTATGCAAGCTTTAAAACAAAACAAAACTATGCTTGGACCTGGTTTTATTTTTACACAAGCTTGAACCAGAGGAAACTATGCTTGAGGTAAGTGGTTTCATTTTTACACAAGCTTGAACCATAGAAAACTATGCTTGTGACTTCCCAACGCATAACACATGGATGGTTGGTACTTAGCCCCCAACTTAAGAAACTAGTGGCTTAACTTCAACATGAATTCCAGAGGCTGAGGCAAATGCCCCCCAAACTTCAGTTCATCCAACTACAAAGGAGAATGAAATGAATCTTCAAATACTAGACGAAGGACCTGACTCAAATAGAGAGGGGGGAAACTATTTCATTTGTTAACGAGCTTGACATAGAAACAAAGACTATGCTCGTAACCTATGTTTCATTTTTTAACGAGGTTTCCATAGAGATGAAAAACTATCCTCAGAAGTGGTTTCATTTTTTAACGAGCTTGAAATTAGAAAACTATGCTCACTTCTTGATCATGGATTCCAAGAGGACAATGCTCTAGAATGACACCATGTCAAGGGACAAAACTCGGTTGAGGTTGATGTTCTTGGGGGGAAGTGCTTATGACCGAAGCACTTACTGCATTTGGGATTACCTGAGTAGAAAACAACCACACTGACAATCCAATTGTGAGACCTAGAAGCCTCCATGAGGAGGACCAATGTTTCCATAAGAAGGAAAAACAAAAGGTTCCCTTGGAGCAGAGGTTCCTTCATTGGTCATTTCAGGAACTGACGCCATTAAAAACAAAAATCCAATCTAGAGTCCTCTAAGGAAAACAAACAGCACACGCTAAAAATCTAGTAAGCAAGCAAGCAAACAAAACCTTCTCACAATGAATGCACTAGTTGGTGATGAAATCCAACGTCACGGGAACAATGTAAGAAGGGGTTGAGATAGAGCGGGTGGAAAAGTTATGTTGACGACATGCTTAACGGACTTACACCCTGGTGCAAGCTCCCACACATAATCGTGGGTATACCCTCCAAGGAGCCCGAGTGAGTTTTTCCAATGTCGATTCCAGGTACCGTGAAGACTTGCCCCTCCACAGTCACCTTGTGTAAAGACCCTAAAGAGATAGGCCACTAAGGTTACCACCGACAACAATAAATCCTAGGGAAACAATCGACAATCCGATCCACATGAAAGGGCAGGGTATCTAGCCCGAAATCAACTTGAGAAGCTTCCACTCATCATTGTGGGTATACCTTCAAGTGACCCCCATAATACGTGCAATCTCTACACCAAGACCAACAAATCAGGGTGAGTAACTCTGCCAGTCTCAATGTGACCTCGTGATTGACCCTTGTGTTAGAAGGGCTTCCCAGGACAAAATGAAGTAAGTGTATTTAACTACTCCCTAACTTAGGATTCTATGTTTGTTTATAGCTTTGGAAAGTTATCTTTCACATCTATTCCAAAGCCCTACAACTAATCTAATGTAGGTTTTCTACCGGAAAAGATAAAAATGTCTAATCAATTTTTATAAGCGCTTTATTTTATGGTTGTTGTTACTCAAAAGGAAGATGGCATGGACAATATGTTGTTTTGATCGACTCGAAAATTATGCAAAGATATGAAGATGCAATCTTTTCATTTCGATGAAAGTTATGCTACGAGAAGGAGAAAACATTTATCATTCCCATATGCATGATGTCCCAAAATTTTAAAACTCATCAATATCAAGATTCTCAAGAAATGAGAAAAAGGTACTGAACACCAATGCACGATTCATGCCCCCCCCCAGCCATGAGGGGGAAATTTTTTCATAATTTAAAATAAAAAAAAATGCCAAGAATCATGCAATTTCGCTACTTGAAATGCAAGGATGCCCCCAATCTAATATAAAGCAAGAAATTAAATCTTTTTGTTTCAAAAGTTTCACTAAAAGCAATAATGAACTTTCTTAAAACAAAGAAACCCAAACTAATCTTTTCAATTGCATGAGGAAAGTGATCTTTCAAACAATAAACAAATGATAAAGACCAAGAAACTCAACTTTCAACCGATAGTTGGTCCTTAACCAATCAAGCACACTCAGATTCTGAAATCAGAGAGTATGGTTATGCCAAGAAAAGTCAAGAAACGAAATTCAAGACTAAAGTGACAAGAAGAGCCTTGAAATCCTAATACTGTTCATGCACGAAAATGAAGACAAGAAAGACACCAATCAATGGTCCAAGAAAC
Organism: Picea glauca; assembly: GCA_000966675.3. Lineage (NCBI taxonomy): Eukaryota > Viridiplantae > Streptophyta > Pinopsida > Pinales > Pinaceae > Picea > Picea glauca. Next base: position 124,375 of record JZKD02S1547548.1, read on the forward strand.
TCTAATGAGGCACTTAAACTGATCTGGGCAGTTGAAGATGCCAAAACTCAAATCTAAAAATTTGAAAAATGGTGTTCGCAGGAAGGCAATATTACACAGTGCGAGAATCACTGATTCTCACAGGTGACCCTTGAGCAGGATGCAAGAACCTCACACTGAAACCTAAAGGCAGAGTGTGAAATCTACCTATTCTCGCAGGCTGCAATGAGTACAGTGCGAGAATTCCTGAACATAATCAAAAATTTGAAAAATGAAGCCAAATTTAAAAAGGCCTCTGGAGTGAGAGGGTCTAATAGGATATCCTGAAGACTCAGAGATTGATAGGACAGGAGAAAAGTTAAACCAAAGAAAATGGCCACAGAAAAACACCAAAATCCACAAAGAAAATGGGATGATCCCCAGTTGAGTCGCCAATTTTGTTATTGGATAAATCCGTAGGTGCGGACACTAACCGATCTCCCTAGATCCACCTGGATATAGAACAAGGAAAGACAGAACATGACACTTTCCCTAGATTTTAACCATTGAATTAAATAGGAGGCAAGAACTAATAACATACCTTATTATCACTTCCTATGGTCTTTGATGCTCCCGCTTTGCTCCAGTGCTCTCGTGCAATCAAGACCAAGACAACACAAACCAACCAAAGTGAAGAAAGCACAATCTATTCAACAATCAATCTATGTATATGATCAAGGAATTATACAATAAAGTGGAAATAGCTTTATGGGAAAGGGACATATTACTGTATCATATTAATGGAAAGTAAAGATTACAACCTGAGCCTTGATGTCGCAAACTTCTTCTCGATGGCCCTTGGCTCTGACACACACACTTTCTCACTTGCATGAAGAAGATCAACCCCTTTGGATAAACTTGTTGGAGTCTCCAAGCTGTTGTAGCTTCAGTCCTTCACACAATTCTTTCACTAATTCTCCAATGAATCTTTCTTAACCTTGCTTAACCTTGCTTAACCTTTTCCATGAGAATTCTCTTAATATATAGGAGAGAATGAATTAGTTACTTGGATAAGAATGATCCCAAAATATCAGGGAATCCAGTACTAGGATAACCATTCGAATGCCATCTCATCCCTCTGGAAGATTCCCTTCTAGAAGCATCAAGAATTCATCTTTTTCCTTGCTTTAGAAAGAGTTCGCACCCTAGCAGTTCAACATAGTGCGAACTTCTCGCACCCTAGCTTAAGGCATCCTGCGAGAATCATACATTCTCGCAGGCAAATATACTAGCAGCCTGTGAACAGTCTTCAAAAATGAGTTTTCTGGAAGAGATGAAAATAACTTTCTCTCAGGATTTCTTATGAAGATCCTGGGTACACCATCATTAATACATCATCATGATGACCAAAACCATGGGTAACACCCATTTCCACTTTATCATCCTCCAACTTTGTGCACTCACTCACAAAAGAATATAAAGATAACCTTTTAGGTAGGGTAACACCATCAAATAACCCTTATGGAATGAATCACTCCATAATCCATGCTTAGTACAATACAATACTCAACATGTTAAATAGAATGATACTCACATGTATATATACTTTCTCATGAGTATTCTTAGTGATCTCTGCGAAGTATTGTAATAACCCTAGGTCGAACCAAATTTGCAATGTACATATAGGCTAGTGAGCCAATATACTTTTGGCCAGAGTGCCTTTGTACATATTTTTTGAGGCTGAGTGCTTGTGTGATTAGGCTGGAGAGCCTAGATGCTAAAATGCTAGTGAGCCTAACATTATAAAATGTAATCAGACATGATGATACAAAAAAAATACATCGATGTTGTAGACCAACCAGAAAAAATAGATGGGGGGATAAACTCCACTAGGAAGGGAAAGGGGGTTGAGAGTCTAGGAAGAGGGGCTAAGTCAAGGGGGCTTAATTTGAAGGAAATATTATAATAATATTTTCTAAAGTCAAATGTCATGGGATATGATTTTATCCTAAGTTCCTAAGAGTGAGGAACATATCACCAAGTGGAGCACTTGTGGTTATTAACTTGACAAGTGTCAAGTTAATGACATGCAAATATGTTGTTGAGAACTTAGTGTAATTCTCAGTTTTTCCCATTTCATTCTTGCCATCACTCTCTCATGTTCACTTTTTCATGTACCTTCCATACATGTACTTTGAAGTTGTTTTGAAGAGTAACCTGATATAATTGAGTTGAAGAAGCGATTTTTCAGGTCCATGTATTGTTGAAGAGGCAGGTTGTCATGCCCGTGAGTTGTTGAAGAAGTGGGTTGTCGGGCCCGTAAGTATTTATTTCCAGGTGAGAGAATTGTTGGGAATTAACTTTTCCAAGGTGCCAAGCTGCAACTATAGGGCTCTGAGACATCCTATTCTCCTTATTGTTGAAGCCCCAGAAAGGAAGTGGGGAAGCCAAAGGGATATTGAGCATAGAAGGGGCACACTTCCTGGGGTGGGACATGCATGCTAGGAATGAGGGACTGTAGACTGTTTTTTTGAGTTGGCACTTGAGTCTGTGTGTTTTTGGCTATTGACAGGCATTATCTTGGCTTAGGAATCCTTTGTCCTAGTGGAGTTTTATCCCTATCTTGGGGGTGATATGCTATTAAGATTTTAAGAGCAACATAGTCTATGGCTGGGAGGAACGTCTGAGGTCTTCACACAATTGGTGAATTTTCAACAAAAGATAAGTTCCTTCTGCATATTTTTATTTAATTACCATGTGTATAATTATGCATTTATGTTATGAGTTTTTCGGTATTATTATGCATGCAATTATTTGATGTAGTCTGTCTAATTCTGTGCATACTCAGAACACTTTTTATTTTAATTGTTTGTATTAGAGTTGGTAATTTCGTGGGGCCTTTCCTAGCTTGGGGCTAGGAATGCTACTATGTGGTATCAAATACATTTTTTTGTTGATTTGTTGGTAGTGGGGATTTTACAATGTGGTAACGAGACTCAACTAGGTGGTTGGGTACGTTACAAGTACCCCTCATTATTATATTATTTCCTCTAACTACATAGTATGCCAATTCCATGATTATGTTCACATCAAATTCATTATCCCCTTGGGTACCTCCCTAGATACCCCATATTATCATCTGTGGGTATATTAGATTCCTTCCTTGTCTACATGTTTCTTCCTCGAAACATGAGTGGAATCCATATAATATGATATGATAAGAAATGTAGTCAAATGGTACCAAGCACTAACATCGATCCATCCTAGTGAAATGTGAACATGGGTTCCAACTACATCCTTTCCACCTCAATCTTGATTCAGGTTGCTCCTTTGGTTCCATGTTGTTGTTGTGCTACTCAAACATCTGCATGCATTTCCTTTAGTCCTTTGTGTTCCTTCATACTGGGCAGCTTTCTAGTTCCATGTTAGTCTATAGTAAGTTTGTTGATACTCAAAACCTTTCCTTCATGACTATTGTTTCTCTTAGTGGTGTGGGTGTTGGTATGCATAAAACTTAGCTATTGGTTTCATTCTTTGACTATTCAACCTGTGGTTTCGTTGAGGAATGTATCTTGCAATATTCTTCTTCTTTTTTATGCCCTTCTTCGGCTCTTTTATAGAATCTTCTTTTAATTTAGTGTCTGACTCTTCATTTGATGTGTTTGTATGTTCAATTATCATAAAATGTGGTAGATGAAATATAAAATATAACCCTTAACTTTAGAATAACCAAATTACATCCACATAATATAGATGTTTATTTCACACCTTTTAGAAAGGGGGTGGGTGAAAAAGATCTACATGGACCCTTGATTGAGTTACTTTTCAAGTGCTCAAATGAGGTTTCAAGACCTTAATATAGAGCTTAAACAAGACCTCAATCAAGGGTTTGTCCCATATATAATATAACCTTAATTGAGGTCCTAAATAGGTTAATTAAATACTCAACCAAGGTATATACCCCAATTGAGGGTTTGGACCACAGTCAAGGGTTAGTACCTCGATCAAGGGTTAATTCCTTGATCTAGACTTTTAGTTTTATAAAAGACCTACATAGGCCAATAATGGTCTTATTTGATTTCACACAAATTATGAACCCTCAATCTGGCTTCCATACACACGTGGACCATGAAAAACCATGATCAGGCCAAAACATCAACACCACCATGTCATCTATGGGGAGAGATAGGTTGTTTCTTTCTTTTAAATAAATTGTAAAGGTAATGTAATTAAATTTTATTGTATAGATAAGTAGAAATGTTGTGAAATTTTATGATCCTGTGGTATTGCACAGATAAATTAAAATGATTCTTGATACATAGTTGAAAATAAAACCCATAGTGTAAACATTGCCATTCTTTTTTCAATTTATTTAGATTAAAATAACGAACCGACAGTTCCTATGCTACCAACTTATTTCCAACCATGTATAGGAAAGCATAAATGCTACTAGATAATTTTGAATCCTTTCACAATGTATGGAGGATAAAAAATTATTCATAAATTCATAGTTGAAAATAAATTGGGCAACCTAAGAGTTGTTGACTTTTCTTAGTTTGTTTAGTTTAGAATAATCAACCGATGACATTTACAATGACATTTTCTCTTTTGTAGGTTTTAAAAAGACAAAGAAAAAGAGGACCATGACACTCAGGTTAATTCCTATAGGGCTCTGAGAAGAAATTGATGAAAGTATTTGTATATCTAAGTTCCTCTTGGAAAAAAAAATACAAAAAAACTTCCAAATCGGAGTTCAGGAGGCCAAGATATCGTTGATTTAAAATCAACAATTATTCAAGGTTTTCCCGAGGATGACCACATAGTTTTCCAGGTTTATGTAGAAATTGGTGCAAAATTTACCCAAACAAATTGTAGATCTAATCTCCTCTCACAAAATCACCCAATTAAAAAAAAATCTTCTAAATCAGAGCTCTGGAAGTGAAGATATCGCTAATTAAAAATAAAAATAAAAACCAGGGTTTTTTTGTGATGACCGCAAGGCTGTAGAGCTCATAATTTCTTACAAGGTGTCTATATTTAACTATATTAGTGCCATTGGATAGAAGGTTCTCATAGATTTTTTTAGTATATTATATGTGATGCTTCCAATGGATATTTCATGCACTACAACATCTACAATTTTGCTCTCAATTCCTCTTGGGCCTCAACAAGGTTCTTCGACATATACAAGACTTCATAGATAAAATGCAATGATATAGTATGGAGACCATATGTATTTACATCATGGAAGAACATAATCAATAAATATATGCTTGGTATTATTTCGAGGTCGCTTGTGATGATTGGTATATGGATAGTTGTCATTTCTGGGATGACAACCACTTTGATGAATCTACTCCACCTTATGTAGAGCACATTATGGAGAGCAATTACGAGCCTTCTCTGAACACTATTTTTCTATTTTCTTATTCTCCAATACTAGTGGATGATTTTTGGATGTATCTAAGTATTTGGATCCACGTGACTAGTGTAGATCTTTTGAGGACCATTCTCAGCTAACTATTGAGTCTCGATATATTCAACAGGGGGTTCACATGACCACTTGATTATGGGACTTAGGTTTACAGTGGAGCTTGGACTACTTCAACATGGTGGCTAACACTTCTACATGGGAGCTTGGTTCTCCAACCTACTTCAACATTATGGTCTACACTTATCCATGGGACCTTGGTATATGGTTCTACTTCCTCATAAGAAACATTGAGTACAACACTTTCATAAAGGGGATGGAATGTAGTGTAGCTAGGGAAATAATATGGGGTACCTATGGAGGTACCCAAGGGGAATAATAGTAGAGATGTATTGTTATGTATGAAGGCCACTTTTAGTAAATAAGGCATAGTGTAAACACAATAAATGTAATAGGGCTTACTAGAAGGTTCCTCTAGAATGTTCTTATATGGTAGGTAGTATTATACAAGGGGTGTAAGCAATATAATGGGCATGTTGATGAGTATTGCATTTGGAGCATAGCTCATTAAGAGGTTCCCCCCTCGAAGAAGTGAGTGATTAGGAGTGGATCCCTTCCTTAAGAGGATCAATTGTATGGCTTTTCCCTACCTCAAGAGTTTTGATATAATAAAGTGTGGAATTTTCTATATTGTTCTTTGATTCATTGTGTGAGATTATATTTGCAAATATTTAGTACTTAACAGAAACACTCATAGGCATACCAACCTCATTCTATGCACAATTACCAACTTCAACAAGTTGTCTTCAATACACAATATGAGTAGCCACTCTTTCTTAACACTTATCTCTAATTTTCCTCACTTCTTTGCTAACTATAAAAACTATCTTCCTTCCTGCTCAAATTTTTTCCCTCTTCTCCCCAGCTTTCTTAACTCTTACTCTTCCCCCAAGGATGATTACACTCAACCCATCCTATTATAACTAAGTGGGTTGACATCCTCACCCAACCTCTTGTTAGAATATAATGGATGTGCACATTTTACCATTGACAATATCACTATTGTCACCCAACCATAGGCCGAAGCCACCCTCCGAGCACCTTAACCGTGACAAAGAATCACTCCGGAAGAAAACCCTAGGCTAGATATCCAAACAAAGGGTAGCACACCTTTCCCCAAGGATAACGCACCAAACAATAGCCGATCAGATAGTCCAAACCATAACCAAGAGATAGTCCAAGCCAAAGCGTAACTGCTAGCTGCATCAACTCTTCTCCAGACTTGCACACCAACTGGGCAACTGCAATGCGCACAAGTGTTGCTTCTGCAGTTCTAAGAATGCCTTCCAGAATGAAGACTGGCCTCCTGTATTTATACTAATTCTGGCTAACTGCCTGGTCCGACTTCTCATTTTGGGTGTCTATTTACTTGGTATATAATATTTCTTTTGGTTGACTTCTTCTCTTGTAGGCTAATAACCTAATACCAATTATCCTCTTGAGTCGAATTGTCTTCTAGGGTTATTAGCCAACTCATTAGGGTTTCTTCTTACTTTCTGGAATATTCTATTCTCGTCAGGTTTACATGTGGAGGTAAATACCTTCCGCAGCTACCATAATATCAACATTCCATCCTAGCTAGGGAGGTATTACAGGTAATGGTCTTGAGCACAAACATACCATTCACCCGGTAGCATCAACATAGTTGTATAGACTATCTCATGACTGGATCATGAGCACCATAATCGCTATCAATGTCATCAACTGCATCATCTCTCGAAACCATACTCCATTTGAGTAATCAAACATGATGTTGGATAAGTCGATCAAACTACAAGGTGACACAAAATCCATTCTTCTAATTTGGACATATGTCCTAGAAGAATAAATGTCCTGAACCATTTTCTGTCTGGGAAATATATGTCCATTGATCATCCATCTAGTTGATAATCATTTCCAACACTATTGATAGTCTTCAAGGCAATCAGAACAATATCATTCAATAGAACACAACTGTGTCTATCCATAGTAGTACACAACTACAATCTAGTGGTACACTGCCACACCAAGTAGCACACATGTACTTGATTAGTGACATATAGTCACAAATAGTGGAACACATCCACCACAGTAGTATACATCTACTGTCTATAGACATACTGTCTTCATAATCATATGATATCAACCTGCATAGAAACAATGTTATGATATAAACTGAATCATCTGGGCCATTCTTCCACTGACATCTTTGAGATCTTGGAAGAGCATCTGCCCTCAAAAGGTCAAACATCAATGAAGAGCATCTTCCCTCAAAAGGTCAAACATCAATGAAGAGCATCTGCCCTCAAAAGGTCAAACATCAATGAAGAGCATCTACCCTCAAAAGGTCAAACATCATAGATTTACATAGGTTCTAAGTTTGTCCTCAATGATTAAAAGGAATCAAGTATGATTTGGTTCAACCATATCTCCATTATTTTCATACTCTAGTTTTTGATGATGCAAGGGACCACTTCGATTCTCATTTCTATAATTTTATATATATTGTAATAATATTTAATGTAAAGGGAGAAGGATAATGGTGCTGAGATTCCCGAATTGAAGATACAAAATATTGTATTGTTGTCCTTTGTTATTAAAATTATGATGTACCAATATTGTTACATGTTGTAACTCTTCTTCCAAATTAATCAATACAAATTTCATTTATTGCTGATGGTGCATATTTGATCTCCTTACTGTAAGTTTTTCAACTCGCTACTAGATGGTAAGGGTCCACCACCTGGGATGTGTAGCTGATTTGTAATTATATTAGCTTAGTTTATTATTTTAATTCGATTATGTTTTGTAGAGCTAGGGTATGAATTGGAAAGTTAAGTATAAGGTTTCCCCCTTACGATCCATGGCATTTTATGAGTAATTTAATCTGTAGCTAATCTGTAGCTTGTTTTGTCTCCGAAGATAATAATAATTAACATTTCATTACTTCTTAGTGGACAAGTGTTTGAACTTTAGTGTTCTGTTGTTTCTTCTCTTGCATACATAGATCAATTATATAGGCATGACATGTGGAGCTATTGAATTCTACCCATACTCAATATCAATACTGTGGACAAAGTGAAGTTGTTTAGGGTTGTTTGCTTGCTAGTTTCTTTGTGTTTTAATGAATAAATGGAGTGAAGTGTGGTTTACTTATTTTTTGAGAAGTTAGAATAGTTTAGCATTCCATATTTTTCCTGCACATATTGTGTATACATATCACAAGTTTACGAATTGGATTGGCAAGTAAAAGGGTTTATTAATGACAATTAATTGACCTAACAATTAGTATATAGTTGAATGTGTTCACAGTGACACCAATTCCATTGTATAAACAATTTGATTTATTATTATTTGTCTCCTTATGAACTAGGGTCACATCATAACCATACCATATGAAGGGTTGTTACCCATGATTATGGTCATCATGATGATGTATTGATGATGGTATACTCGGGCTCTTCATAAGAACTTTCTCCTGAGAAAAGTTACTTTCTTCTCTTTCCAGAAATCTCATTTTTGAAGGAGGTTCACAGGCTGCTAATACATTTTCCTGCGAGAATGACCTATTCTCGCAGGCTGCCTTAAGCCAGGGTGCGAGAAGTTCGCACTGTGTTGAACTGCTAGGGTGAGAAATCTTCCTAAAGCAAGGAAAAAGATGAATTCACAATGCTTCTAGAAGGGAATCTTCTAGAAGGATGAGATGGCATTCGAATGGTTATTCTAGTACTTGATTCCCTGATATTTTGGGATCATTCTTATCCAAGTAACTAATTCATTCTCTCCTATATATTGAGGGAATTCTCATGGAAAAGGTTAAGCAAGATTCATTGGAGAATTGGTGAAAGAAGTATGTGAAGGACTCAGCATTGAATAGCAGCTTGAAGACTCTAGCAGGTCTATCAAGAGGATTTGATCTTCTTCATGCAAGGACTGAGAAAGTGTGTGTGTCGGAGCCAAGAGCCATCAAAAGGAAGTTTGCGACATCAAGGCTCAGGTTGTAAGCTTTACTTTCCATTAATATGATACAGTGGCATGTCCCTTTCCCATAAAGCTAATCTCACTTTATTGTGCAATTCCTTGATCATACACATAGGTTAACTGTTGAATGTATTGTGCTTTCTTCACTTTAGTTGGTTTGTGTTGTCTTGGTCTTGGCTGCACGACAAAACTAGAGCGAAGCGAGAGAAACAAAGACCATAGGAAGTGATAATAAGGTATGTTATTTGTTCTTGCCTCCTAGTTAATTCAATGGTCAAAATCTAGGGAAAGAGTCATGTTCTGTCTTGCTTTGTTCTAGATCCAGGTGGATCTAGGGAGATCGGTTAGTGTCCGCACCTACGGATTTATCCAATAACAAAATTGGTGAATCCACTAGGGAACATCCCATTTTCTTTTTGGATTTTGTTGTTTTTCTATGGCCATTTGCTCTGGTTTCAATTTTATCCTATCCTATCAATCTTTGAGCCTTCAGGATATCCTGATAGACCCTCTGGGTCCAGAGGCCTTTTTCAATTTTGCTTCATTTTTTAAATTTTTGATTATGTTCAGGCATTCTCGCACTGTACTTCATTGCAGCCTGCAAGAATAGGTAGAGTTCGCACTCTGCCTTTAGGTTTCAGTGCGAGGTTCTCGCACCCTGCTCAAGGGTCACCTGCGAGAATCAGTATTTCTCGCACTGTGTAATATTGCCTGCCTGCGAACTCAATTTTTCAAAAATTTGGATTTGAGTTTTGGTCTTTTCAACTGCCCAGATCAGTTTGATTACCTCATAAAAGTTTCTTGGACCATTGATTGATATCTTTCTTGTCTTTGTTTGCGTGCATGAACAGTCTTAGGGTTCCAAGGCTTTTCTTGTCATTTGTGTCTTGATTTTCGTTTCTTGACTTTTCTTGGCAAAACTATTCTCTCTGACTTCAGAATTTGAGTGTGTTTGATTAGTTGAGAACCAGTGATTGGTTGAAAGTTGAGTGCTTGGTTTTTTCTCATTTTCTTATTAGTTTGAAAGATCATTTTCTTTTGAATTTGAAAAGACTTAGTTGGTTTGCTCTTTATTTTTGTTTTCGTTGAAAGAGTGGATTGGGTGTTTATCATTGCTTATTCATTTGATTTTTTATTTTCTGTACTCTCGCTGTCATAGTGTGTGTTATTTTTGAAAAGTGAACAAATAGTTTTTCTTTTAAAAACTTCTTTTCGTTTTCGAAAACATTGAAAATCAAATTATTGAGATTGTTGAAGTATTTGGAAAAGACACAATAGCGAATTTTCATTTGATAAATGCTTGTTTGCATTTGCATTTTAAAGGAAATTTTGCATTGTAGTTCAAGGTTGATCTGGAACACTTTCTCTCTCTCCCATACATAGGATTCATTGAACGAAAATTGATATATTTCATTCTCATCCTTGCATTGTTGGGTCAGAGTCATACAACATAAGTTTCACTTCCATTTCCTTTGAGTAAACAATGGCTCTTAATAACACGGCGTAATCATAAAATTTATCTAGAAACTTTTTTCTAGGGCTCTATTACACCAACATTTAGCTAGGCTAGTGCTTTGGAGTAGGAAGAAAGATACACTCTCCAAAAGCTCAAAACACACAATAGCATCTTGTGTTAGGGAGTGTTAAATTCCATTTGCAACATCTTGTCCTGGGAAGCCCTTCTCACACAAGGGTCAAACACTAGGTCGCATTGGTATTGGTGGAGTTACTCACCCTGCTTTGTTGATATCAGTGTAGAGATTGCATGTATTACGGGGATCACTTGAAGATATACCCACAATGATGAGTGGAAGCCTTTTGAGTTGATTGCGGGCTAGATACCTTGCCCTTGCATGTGGATCGGACTGTCGACTATTCCCCCAAGATTTATTGGTGTTGGTGGTGACCTTAGTGGCCTATCTTTCTAGGTTCTTAACCAAGGTGACTATGGAGGGGAAAGTCTTCACGGTACCTGGAATTGACGTTGACCAAACTCACTCGGGCTCCTTGGAGGGTATACCCATGATTATGTGTGGGAGC
>JZKD02S1547548.1:146736-159259 GCA_000966675.3 Picea glauca
TTGATGATGGTGTACTCAGGCTCTTCATAAGAACTTTCTCCTGAGAAAAGTTACTTTCTTCTCTTTCCAGAAATCTCATTTTTGAAGGAGGTTCGCAGGCTGCTAATACATTTTCTTGTGAGAATGACCTATTCTCGTAGGCTTCCTTAAGCCAGGGTGCGAGAAGTTTGCACTGTGTTGAAATGCTAGGGTGCGAACTCTTCTTAAAGCAAGGAAAAAGATGAATTCACGATGCTTCTAGAAGGGAATTTTCTAGAAGGATGAGATGGCATTCGAATGGCTATTCTAGTACTGGATTCCCTGATATTTTGGGATCATTCTTATCCAAGTAACTAATTCATTCTCTCCTATATATTGAGGGAATTCTCATGGAAAAGGTTAAGCAATATTCATTGGAGAATTGGTGAAAGAATTGTGTGAAGGACTCAACATTGAACAATAGCTTGAAGACTCTAGCAGATCTATCAAGAGGATTTGATCTTCTTCATGCAAGGATTGAGCAAGTGTGTGTCTCAGAGCCAAGAGCCATCGAAAGGAAGTTTGCGACATCAAGGCTCAGGTTGTAAGCTTTACTTTCCATTAATATGATACAGTGGCATGTCCCTTTCCCATTAAGCTAATCTCACTTTGTTGTGCAATTCCTTGATCATACACATAGGTTAACCGTTGAATATACTGTGCTTTCTTCACTTTGGTTGGTTTGTGTTGTCTTGGTATTGGCTGCATGAAAGCACTGGAGCAAAGCGGGAGCAACAAAGTCCATAGGAAGCGATAATAAGGTATTTTATTTGTTATTGCCTCCTAGTTAATTCAATGGTCAAAATCTAGGGAAAGAGTCATGTTCTGTCTTGCTTTTTTCTAGATCCAGGTGGATCTAGGGAGATCGGTTAGTGTTCGCACCTACGGATTTATCCAATAACAAGGGTAAACTTTTATTTCTCATGAACTCAGACTTGCCTTAAATATGAATTGCAAATAGAAATTTGAAATGAGAGATATATGTATGAGGGTATGATCTTAGTGAGTGAAAAAAAAAGCAGACCTTACTCATGACCATTGAAAAATTTCATGGAAATTTTTTTGAAATCCCATATGAAGTTTTGATTTTAAATTTACATGAGCATATGCATCTGAATGCTTATCATGGAGAAAATTTATTATTCTATTGTTAGGTTAATCATTATTTTCATATATAGTTGATTTTACCTTTATTTTGAATTAAAAAAAGACATTAAACTCTTTTGAATTAAAGCACCCGATTACCCTCCACTCGGTGGTGAAGTAAAGGGGATATGTTACAATTTATAGGTTAACAATGCCCAAAAGTTTTGTTTATATGTGTTGATGAAATAAATATAAATAACAATTATTTAGTAGATATAAATTCATCCTTTCATGTTCATTCATAAAGGAGGTTTTAAAATTGTAAAAAATTAAGTCGATATATTGTTTCATATTAGGGGGAAGGGAGGTATTTTTTAATTGAAGAAAATTTTATAGGTATCGAGGACAGGGGGAGGGGGGAATTGCATTGTGTAGGGAAGGGGGAGTTTATATGTATTACAAACATGTTATAAGTATTAGGTGATGACTTTTTGGGAAATCAATCAATTCATGATCAACAATGGTGAAACTATGATCCGAAAAGATCTTTTAACGAAAATGGTTGAGTTTTAAAACATGTGTTTATTTACCATTTAGGAAACTGATTAAAGAGGAACAATTAATGATGAAACATGGAAGCCATAAAGCAATATAAAGATATGTAAATAAGCATGAAGAAACAACAAACCATAACAACAAAATTTAATAACAGAGTTCAACAATCTCGCCTACGTATCTGAGCCTTTGTCTCAGTGGGTGAGGATTTCTTATTTTTGTTTGAAGCTTCAAATGTGCATCATAAAAGTGCCAATGGATTACAGAAATGAGCTAGTTGTGTTCTTCTAAATCTCAAGAACTCATCAAAATTGACAGAACTGAAAACAGATGAACGATGCTCCTAGAAATGGCCCGCAAAGGTGCTCTCCTCAATGGCTTCCCTGCATAATAATGGCTTTGCCTCAACAATTCATCAACATTTTCCTGATCTAAAACTCCATCCATGGATTCAAGAACCTTTGGTTTATATAGACTTGGGCATGCACTTGGGTGATTCATATTGTTACAAGTTTGTAGAAAATATTTTGTGAGATGTGGGATGAAGATAGACATTTTGAAGTATTCATTTTCCATTTTGAAGAAAAAACCCATCATTTTTCAACAACTTAACCCACGCCATGAAGGAAAAAGAGTGGAATGAATGAAACTTATCCCACGCCATCGACGACTCTAAAGTGATGTCTAGCAATATACAGCCTACGGTGTATATACCGCCTGTCGCTTCAGGTTGTATATTGCTAGCCCTGAATTAATTCATACTGGTGTATCTTGCACCTTCGTCCATGAATTAATAAATAAAGGCAGTGATTTGGAAATCAAATTATTTAATTACTTGTTAATTTTATTTATTTAATTATAATTTATTATTTATTTATTGTTCATTTTATTTATTTAATTATAATTTATCATTTATTTATTTATTTAATTGATGCAAAAGTTTGAAACAACTATTTTTATGTAGTTTTGTTCATTTTATTTATTTAATTATAATTTATTATTTATAATTATTTATTTATTTACTTAATGCAAAAGTTTGAAATAACCATTTTTAAATGCATTTTTGAGTATTTTTGTTCGGGAAAAAAATTAAAAACATTATTATTAAGAAATTTTAAAGTCCTTCATATTCTTAGAGAAACCCATAGTTTATATTTATGCTTTCACGTTCATTTATATGTTACAAAATATTTTTTATTTATTTTTAATTAGAATGGAGAATGTTATTACTCACTTTCTTTCTATGTCATTTTTAAAGTTTATATTTTCCATGGATATAGTCTTTCCTTTATAGTTATCTAACTCTTCTTAATCTTAAAAAAACAAGCAATCAAAGCCAAAAGAGGTGAAAGGGTTTTTCAGTGATGAAGCCTTGTAGTCTCTTGTGATTAAACATCCAAGGAAGCCCTACTTCAACATCCCTACATAATGTGAAAAGTGACAATCCATCTATTTGGTTAATTAAGAATATTACATGTCAATAATGAATAATATTACATCTATTTGTATGATAAGGTAGCATTCTTATGTCAACTATGAATAATATAGCATCCATTTGTACGACAAGGTAGAATAACTAAAGACGATGATACCAAACCATGTGTCAAGCGTGATTGGTCACAATTATAAGTAGTCTATGCATATGTGTGAAAGGCAAGTAGAAAACATGGTTGCCAGAATAATAGAATTAACTAAGTAAAACAATGAAATGAGTAAAACTTGAGTCTAGTGCAAATTGTGTTTGTCTCATAATTATGGTGATATTGTGAGGATATAAGAATCAGGTTTCAACTTGAGTACCTAGTAGTATTTATTGTTTACTCATTTTCCTGCAAGTAAAGAACTGTCAATGTAGCCTTGTCATTTTAAATTTCCCTTGTGATTGTTTTCCTTTATTTTGTTTCGTGTCCAAACTTGAAAAAAATCATCTGTATGCACACACACGCTTCCTCGATGGATTAAGACTTACAAATATTCACACTCATTGATCCTACCTTAATACTCCATAATATTCCTTACTTCCTTATCATACTATATCATTTAAGTCTAAATCTTGAGAAAGTGTAGGGATCCAACCATGTCGAATAAGTTATAGTTTTTTGTCCATGGATAAGTTGCATGATATCCCAAAATCCCATTGACGAGGAATCATTAATTATAGGATAGATGGGAGCCTTAGATACACAATTGATAGACAATGAAGGGAGGGCAGATGACAACCTTATATATGTTAGTGACAGACAATGAAAGGTTGTGAGGAACTATTCCCCTAAAACGACGTCATTATTATGTCTTTGTTTTCATGTCACTTCAATAATTGATTCAATGGGCTCGTGAGAAAATGGACTAGAGATGAAGTTGAAGTCGTGTTTTCCATTGCAAAAACAACCACTTGCAAGTACCATGACTTCCATGAATTTAAACAATGCATGAAATTTTGGTCCATGACTTCAAAAAATCAATAGTAGTCCATACAATATATTTCTTTCTTAATTTTGAAAGAGAAAGAGGAAATGGACTATTAATGACTCTTAAGATGATCCATACCAATATTGATGCTTGTTGAGACTATTATTTGCATGGTTGAAACATTAAGTAGGGTAGATAATTGTTAAGAATTGTTTTTGTAAATGGAACTTGCAAAATGGGCCAAAGTAGAAATTTATGGACCAATACTTGTTTCACAACAAAAAAGTTGGATTCGTTAAATTTGAAATCTTTAAACATGAACAATATCTAGCCTTTGTGGCAGAAGAATCATTGCCTTCTTTTATAAGGATATGAGAGAATCAACTCGTCAACACCCTAGAGGTTGAGGTGGCCATGTCTGGCATGGGAACGAAGAGCCTTCATGTTGGTAAATGGGGATGGGATTGTATACAACCATGACTATGATTGTACACATTGGTCGTAGAGGCTATAGGAAAAGGAGCCTTTGGCACCATTTAATGGTTGGAGGTGATATTTGAACCCATCCTTGTTTAGTGGATGGATAAACTTTTCTTTGGGAATAGTTGTTGTGTTTGTATTTGTCAAGAGAACAACTTTGAACTATTTTTTACTTGTCACCAATTTTTTGAGAGATAGTAAAACACCAAAAAACAAAATCATTATCTCTTATGATGAGCAGCAAGGGGGAACTTTAAATTTCAAAATGAAAACATACCAACAATGAACTTTGGGTTGTCTTTTACTCCCAACCACTTGATTTGGGTTGTGTTTGACTTCCAATCACTTGAAAGTAGGCTTCCAATTCTCCACAATAAGAGTCTATTAAAAAAATAAGATTGAAAATTAGAGAATTGTCACTACTTGGTAATAAATCAGAGAACATGGAAGACTTGTGTGGAGAAATTATTTACCTTCTATATGAGATTCAATGATGAGAGGATGTTTGCAATGTTGTATAATAAACTTAATTTGGCAACGTAAATAAGTTGGAAATTGTAATAAAATAATTGGGTTTGATAATTTGAAAACTTCTAATCAATAACCTAGAAGAAGAGAGCATGAATCCTTTACTTTTTGACTTTGTTGATTCTTTACATTCACCTAGTAGCAACTTGGAAGCATTTTCCAATGATACTACCTAAAACTGCATGAAAAAAAGTGTAATGTCCCTTTCCAAATAGGAGCTCCAGAAGAGGAGGCTTAATGGTCTAAAGCGCCCCGTTAGACTATAGCTAGGGTCAAAGAGGGGTAAACAGGGTTACTAGAGGTCACTCCAATCACAGGTGTTATATTCGAAAAGTGACATTGAGATAAATAGGGTTAAAAGCGCTTTTAAGTCATTATGAGCTAAAAATAGAACTCAACAGTGAATTAGGGTTTCAGCATGATTTAGGATTTTGGAAATCAACAATGAATTAGGGTTTCAACAGGAAGCCATTCTAGAGAGAATGGAAGGGAAAGGAGAAGTTGGATGATGAGACTAGGTGAGAGCTTATGAGGAAAAATCTTTGCTTCAGCTGCAGAGATCCTTGGGTCCCAGACCACAGGTGCATGGGCAAGGGAGAGATTCATTATATTGAGGTAGCAGTAGACAGTGTGGATAGTGAGGAGGAGGAGCAGGATAGTGGATCCACTAGTTCAGAGGAGGAGTCAGGACCAGCATAGGAGTAGCCTCCCCGTAGACCACCGACACCAGCAGGAGCCCATCCTCCAGTAGTTCCACAACCGCCAGAATATGCTAATAGGAGGCAACCAGCAAAGGGAGGTGTCATAGCGACCCTTTCTGGTGTTCCCAGGTATGATACCCTCCGTATCATAGGGATCATCCAAGGGCAATAGGCAATTTCCCTGATAGTTGGTGGGGCCACACACAACTTCATTGACGCTTCACTAGTATCGAGACGGGCACTTCAGATAGAGGAGTTTGAGGGGTTTGATGTTGTGGTAGCAAATGGCCACATAGTGGAGTGTCTAGATAGAGTTCCAAACTTAGAGATGAAGTTAGGCAACTACACAGTGAGAGACACATTTTATGTGGTTGACCTATCAGACACAGATGTGGTGTTAGGAGTTCAGTGGATGATGACCTTGGGAAAAATCACTACCGACTACCAAACCTTGGAAATGGGATTCAGAGATCAGGATGGGAAGAAGGTTTTTCTAAAAGGTATGTCGACAGAAGCACCCAGGACAGTTTCAGCCAAGAGGATGGAGAGGATATTTAGACATGGGGAGGTAGCATATGCCGAAGAATGCTTGATCACTACTCAGAAGGATTTTGAAGGTTGACAACAATACCATATAGAGATCAAGAATTTATTGGGATGACATCAACAGGTATTTGAGGCAATTCCACCAGGGAGAATACCTGACAGGGGGTTTGAGAACACCATTGAGTTGGAAGAGGGGGCCAAACCTATGATCACCCCCCCTATCGTCATCCTAGGAGGTTCAAGGATGAGATAGAGAAGGAAATCAAGGAATTGTTGGCGATGGGACACATCAGACTGAACAACAACCCATTTTCTTCTCCAGTTGTCTTAGTTCTGAAGAAGGATGGCACCATAAGGATGTGCATTGATTACTGAGCGTTGAACAAGAAAACCATCAAGAACCAATACCCTATCCCACGCATTGACGAGTTGATGGATGAACTGCATGGGGCAATTTTCTTCTCAAAAATTGATCTATGCTCTGGATATCATCATATCAGCATCTGAGAGCAGGACATAGAGAAGATGACATTTTGATGTCATTTTGGACACTTCAAGTTCCTGGTTATGCCATTTGGGCCAACCAATGCACCCGCTACATTCCAGTCTTGCATGAACCATATATTCAGGGATCAGTTAAGGAAATCAGTCTTGGTTTTCTTTGACGACATCTTGATCTATAGCCAGTCATCACAAGAGCATATGAGGCACTTGGATGAGGTATTGAGAATCATGGAGGCACAGTCATTATATGCCAAAGAGTCCAAGTGCAAGTTTGGTATGACAGAGTTGCTTTACTTAGGCCACTTCATTAGTGCAAAGAGGGTACAGGTGCAAAAAGAGAAGATCAGGGCCATTCCGGATTGGTCGATGCCCAAGAACGTGACAGAATTGAGGAGCTTCTTCAGGCTATGCAACTATTACAGGCGGTTCATTCGGGGTTTTTCTTAGCTTGGAGCACCACTGATAGATCTTACCAAGAATGGGGCCTTCATATGGACCGAGAAATCATAGGAATTGTTTGATCACATGAAGGAAGTCATGGGTACTTTTCCAGTGTTGGCACTACCAGACTTCACCCTGCCATTTGTACTAGAGTGTGATGCATCCAGCGAAGGGATCAATGCAGTTTTGATGCAGGGAGGACACCCCATTGTATTCGAGAGTCGAAAGATTAGTCAACTTGAGAGGTTGTACTCCATTTATGACAAGGAAATGTTGGCAATCATGCATGCCTTGACCAAGTTCAGACAATATTTGGTGGGCAACAAATTCGTGGTCAAGATCGATCACAACAGTTTGAAGTATTTCCTTAAGAAGAAGGACCTTAGTGAGCACCAACAGAAATGGGTGACGAAGTTACAGGCATTAAACCTTGACATAGAGTATGTCAAGGGGAAGAAGAACATTGTGACCGATGCACTATTGAGGAGACCTACGTCATGTTCTTTGATGGATATTTCAATAGATTGGAAATCCCACTTGTTAATGGAATATTCCAAGAACAAGTTCGCTTGTGAGGTGATGGATGGGCAGATATAGGATGACCAGTATAGGGTCATTGAAGTTGTCATATTTTACAAGGATAGAGTCTACTTGGTGCCAGATTCAAGGCTTAACAAGAATATCCTCACTGCAGTTCATGATTCACCTCTAGCAGGCCATTAGGGGTTTTTCAAAACCTATAGACAGATTAGAGAGAGGTTATCATTGAAGGGCCTCAAACAAGATGTTATGAGACATGTCAGTGAGTGTGTGACTTGCCAATAGAACAAGTAAGAGCATTCTCTTCCAGTAGGGCTACTTTAGCCACTCCCCATTCCAGAGCAGAAATGGGAGAGTATATCTATGGACTTCATCACCGGTCTACCCAAGGTCCAAGGTAAGGACTGTATCTATGTAGTGGTCGATAGATTGACCAAGTTTGCTCAATTCTACACCATACCGATAGAGTACAACACAGTTCAGGTAGCCGAGATTTTCTTCAGGGAGGTCTTCATACTTAATGGGTTGTCGAAGAAAATCATTAGTGACAGGGACAGTCGGTTCATAGGGACATTTTGGAGAGAGTTGTTTCAGTTGGTGGGGACAGAGTTGAAACCTAGCACCATCTATCACCCTCAGACAGATGGGCAGACCGATATTGTCAACAAGTGGGTTGAAGGGTATTTGAGGAACTATGTAGGAGGAGAGCAGAGAACGTGGGTAAAGTGGTTACATTTAGGAGAACATTGCTACAACACCACCTTCCACATAACCATTGGTATGACACCCTTCCGAGCATTGTACTGATATGATGCTCCCACTTTGGTAGACTTGGTCTTCGGGGAGAGCAGAGCTCCCAAGGCCAAGGATTGCATCATAGAGAGTCAAGAGATTCTCAAGTTGTTGAAAGAGAACCTACAAATGATGCAAAACCGACAGAACATAAGTGCAGATAGGCACAGGATAGAGCGCATATTTGAGGTTGGAGATTTGGTTTTCTTGAGACTCCAACCCTACAAACAGTAATCTCTGAAGAAGAGTGGGGTCGAGAAGCTCAAGCCCATATTTTATGGTCCTTACAGGATCATGTGTCGAGTAGGCGAGGTTTCTTACGAGCTAGAGCTTTCAGAGGGGAGCAAGATTCATAACGTGTTCCACGTGTCTTGCCTCAAAAAGGAAGTGGGACAATTCATTAACACATCAGAGGAGCTTCCCCTGTTGGATGAGGAGGGACAGTTGGAGTTAGTTCCGGAGGAGGTTTTGGAGTTCCGGGATCGGAAACTAAGGATCAGGTTCATCAAAGAGTGTTTGATTAGATGGAGAGGGATTCCGGTAGAGGACGCTACTTGGGAGAGTGAGCAGGTGTTGTAGCACCCTGGACTGGTATTGCTTGAGGACAAGAAATTTTTGGAAGGGAGGACTGTAATGTCCCTTTCCAAATAGGAGCTCCAGAAGAGGAGGCTTAATGGTCTAAACTTCCCTGTTAAACTATAGCCAGGGCCAAAGAGGGGTAAACAGGATTACTAGAGGTCACTCTAGTCACAGGTGTTATATTCAAAAAGTGACATTGAGCTAAAAAGGGTTAAAATTTCTTTTAATTCATTATGAGATAAAAATAGAAGTCAACAATGAATTGGGGTTTCAGCAGTGATTTAGGATTTTGGAAGTCAATAACGAATTAGGGTTTCAACATGATTTAGGGATTTTGGAAATCAACAACGAATTAAGGTTTCATCATGATTTAGGGTTTTGGAAAGCTATAAAGGAAGGGTCAGCGACCTAATTCATCATTATGAAAATTATGACTTGTCATTGAGGAGAAGAGGCACATCTCAGGAGAGATAGTTCAATGTATTCCAGGAGGAGGACACCAGTTGGCTGATTTCGGTGTTGAAAGACACACCCTAGTCACCGGGAAGATCATCTAGGTCTTCCATCATTCTTCATTGATTCCGCAGTGCTCCCATATTCCGGGTATTATCTTTTAGTTGCTTATTTGTATTCCGGCTAAGATCCTTTTGTCTTTTGATCTAGCCGAGTGTTGTTATTTTATTCAGCCACAATTGCTTATTTATATTCCAGCTAAGATCCTTTGTATGTTGATCTAGTTGAGTATTGTCAGTTATTCAGCCACATTCGACCATTTTGTAATCCACAGATATATCATAATACAAACTTTGTAGTCCTTTGTCACGTTTATTATTTGTATGATCATTTATATGCTATAAACCTTTGATCCTACACACACATTAGCAGCGTTTCCTAGACTAGCCAAGTCAGGAACATTACACAAAGACCCAAGACCTTAAATTAACAATGGCAGAAGATTAAAAAATATGCAAATTTGAGTTTCATAATGCGATTAAATACAAGGGAAAACAAGTAAAGATTAACACCTACTTTAGGAAAAAAATATACACAAACTTATGCATGAGAAGGCCTAGAGATTTCTACACTTGAAATATGCAAATTGATGTAATAATATAAAACCTTATTTGAAAAAATATGTTTTTAAATAAAAAAAGAAAGCATAAAATATGTTATTGAACTTGTTTTTACCTGCTCTAGATTAAGCTAGACTATCCTTCAATTCGTTCTAAAGGTTCCATGGATGGTGCAATGTTGGAAGAGCGATCTTGTGGACTAAGTAGGGTCCATCTTGCCTTGTGTTGTCATGGGATCGTTCTTGCAGTATTTTGAGTTGAGATGATGTGGGAACACAATCATCACTACTCTTATCCATTCCATTTTATTTGATAACGAGGCTCGCTTGTTAGTGTTGGGTCTTCTTCTTCTTCCCCTAAGTAAATATTTTCACCAAATATTCAAATCATTTAGGACAGCTAGAGATCTAGAAAATGAGTTTAGAGATCAATTAGAAAAATGGAAATAAACTCTAGGATTACGTACTTACTTTCATAAAGAAATGGATAATTTGATGACTTCTTATGACAGTCTAACCCAAGGCTTCAATGAGTTCACTATTTGAGTTATGAAAGAGCTTCCTTCAACTGCCTCTATTTTGCAGGGATAACCTATGTTATCTTAATGAAGAGACAATCATAGTGTTGGGGCCTGTTGGGGACCTATTGGTGCCTAACTTTATGGTTTTGAAGACATTGCATGCAGTTAGTCTTTGCATGCCTAGTTTTGCTTTCCAAGTAGATTTTAGCAGTGTGGCTAGATTTGTGTTGCACACCCTATTTTTATTTGCATGTCAAAAGTTATGAATGTAATTAGAATTAATGCACTTACTTATATGTGTGTTGGAAATATCTATTATAGGATGGTGTAACTAGATTGAAACTAATTATAATTGATCTAAAGTGTATATAAAGGAATGTAAATGATGGGATGAGGGTTGGATAGTTGGTTAATTGAGTCTTGTATTGAAATATTAGTATCAAATATTGGAAGTGCATATTGGGTTTTAAATCCCTTAACAGTTGTATGTAGTTATAAGGAGTCATGTATGGATTTATCTTATATGGATTCAATAAAAGGAAGTTATGTAATGGTTCCCCCTCTAAAATTTTCTTTGTTATGTGTGCTTATATAAATGTATAATGAATATACGGTAATAAGATGATATTACATATTTTGTTTTCTTACTATTCAAATTTAATCCTATAATGTGCATTAGTGTCTTGAGTGAGACCTTATCCAATGCTAATGGACTTTATTGTTGGCCTGAGTTTAGAACTTGAGCTCTCAATTTATCACCAACAAATAATATAAGTAAACATTAAATGTAAGGAAAAACATGAATAAAAATTATAAAAAAAAATGTACATACAAACACATCATTCACTAAGGATATAGTAAAAGTGCAAGCAATGCTTTTATAATTTCCAAATTTATGTTAGAATTTGCAAAACATAAAAAACAAATTGAAATTACCTTAATATTTCAATCAATACAATCCTGTATGTCATTTGAACATAACCATTGCTTGAAGAAGAAAATGAAGAATCAATCATTTCTATTAAGAAATAATATCTACACATTGTCGATTCACACATGAAGTCATTGAAACACCTCATATTGCACCAATAAACTACATAATATAGAGTTTAGACAATTTTGATCAACATATGCATCATCCATCTTATTACCTCACAATAAACAACACTATGAAAAGCACCTATACTTATGTTTCTCATTCCATGCACTACACACTCCAACAATCATACAACACCCACTCCATTCGGAAACCTCTAATCACATAAAGGATAGAAGTTTCCACATTCTAAATACAACTATAGACTCCAAGTGCAAATATAAAACATCTTCTTATAACATACAATGTCTTGTGGATGACACTATTGTTATGCTTGTGACCCCCTACACTACACTACCCATACACACACCAAGGACTATAAACACCATAAAAGAATCACAAAAATCAACTACCATTAGAAAAAAAAACACAATGTTACATAAAAATGAGAGAATATTAAAAAAAAAAGACAAATTCACAAGCTTAGTTTATATTATATGCAAACATTAATAAAACCAAGAATTATATATATATATTGGGCCGAATGGTTAAGAACATTTCGGCTGAAATACTTTTCGGCCGAAACGTTTATTTTTAACAGATTCCGTTAAAAACTAGGTTTCGGCCGAAAGAATATTTCGGCCGAAAACTTGAAAATGGGACTGTTTGCAGGAAATTGCAAATTCTCTCCATCTTACTTCATCTTTGGAGGTAG
>JZKD02S1547548.1:164367-180279 GCA_000966675.3 Picea glauca
ATCACTGTCGGTCTATCCATTTGCAATCTTCCTAAAAAAGGCTTCCATTGATAAGGGTCGAGGATATAAGCAAAGTCTATGTCCATTAGCCATTAGAGGAATTTTGTCTTTATCTATGGTAAATAGTTTGATGGCCAAAGTTTTATACACTATATCAATCTCATATGGACTGAGCCATCTGGTGCAAAATTTTCCTTTGAATTCCTTGAACCTAGAATCAAGTAATAATGCTTAGTCTCTAGCCTTGAACTTATTTTTCTTGATAAAATTATCGTGCCATCTAGCCCTTTTATGTTGTATCACTGTGGTTCGGTGTAGGGAATCATGTTGTAGTTCATCCAACACATTGATTTGAAGTAGTATTTGTTTCTAATCATTCGATAGATCAAACCTGAGTTGTACTATTGTCCTTAGTGTCTAGATTTATGTTTCAATGGGAAATAATACTATTTTACCATTTACTAAATCATAAGGTGTGCATCCTATAATAGTCCACCAGGTGGTTTTGTAGGCCTATAAATCTCCAGTGAGACTACTGGCCCAATACTTGAGACATAATCTAACGATTTTAGTGATGACAACCTCAAGGATCTTATTAGTCCCCTCTACTTGTCCATTTTATTGTGGATGATATGGTTTTAATACTATATTCTTGATCTTGTAGTTATCCATCAAGTCTTTGACAAGTTGTGATGTGCATTGAGTTCCTCTGTCAGTCACTATCTCTCCTGGTATCCCAAACCTTACAAATATCTCATTATGGAGAAACTCCACTACTGCCTACTTGGTTGCTTCTAGAAGTTCCTTTTCCTCCATCCATTTTGTAACATAGCCTATGAAGACAAGGATTTAGGAGTTCCAATGGGAAGTGGGATTAATTCGCCCCAGAAAATCAATTGCCCATTTGTAAAAAGTTTCTAACACCATACGTGGTTGTAGCATCATTTCATTTATTTGTACCAACCTATCCATACATTTATAGTTGTCACACCTCTTCACATACTCTTTGGAATCTCTAAAAAGTGTGGTCCAATAATACCCCTAGTGGAGTACCTTGCACCTAGTCCTTTTATTTGCAAAGTGGGTCCCACAAGGCCCATCATATCAACATTTTAGTAGCTCATGGAATTCCTCCTCTCACACACATATTATGATAATCAAATCAGGCCCAGTGTAGAAGAGGCAACCATCAATCCATGAAAATATTTTTCTTTTCCTTACTATACTTTGTCGTTATTTAGGGGTCAGATGATGTTGGATTTTGTATGCATCCAAAAAGTTAGCAATATCTGCAAACTGAGGTCAGTTAGTAGATACTACAAAGAGGTTCTCATCCGGAAATGAATCTTATACTATAGGTTCATTTTCATTTAATATTATTCTGGAAAGAAAGTCGACAATTACATTATCTTTTACTAGTTTATCTAAAATGGTAATATAAAATTCTTGTAATAAATCAACCATCTAATGACCCTTGCATTAGTGATTGGTTTGTTCATTAAGTACTTAATAGCCACATGCTCAGTATGCAATATTACAGAATATCCAGTAATGTAGTTCCTAAACTTGTTTATTACATGAATAACAACAATAAATTCTTTCTTGGTTACTGTATAGTTCAATTCTGTCGAGGAGAGATTCTTACTGACATAGTAAATTGCATATGGGTCCTTCCCTTCTATTTGTCCAAGAACGTATCTAACGAAGATGTATAATGCATCTGTGGATATGTGGAATGGTGTTGGCATCCAATTCAATTTTTTTTATTGTCCTATAAGCTGCCTACACCTATGTCTTCTGAACTTCAAATTGTTGTCGCATTTTTTAAATAGACGATATTTTCATTTCTTGCGACACTTGCAAATTTGTTTCCATTAAGTTTTCACGACTGTAAGCATGAAAACTTCTCCTTTCGTGGTCACATTTCGATTACTATTTGAATTGTCGTTATCTTTTTATCGATATTTTCTATGGCACTTACCTTTGGTTTATCGTTATGTGGTTGAAAGGATTTTTGAACTATGCCTATTTGTACATTTTTATATTGATTGCATAACTTGATTCTATTAAACTTGTGAGGCATTGAGCATATAGATTTATATTTTTGTGACTTGCCTAGTCATTGAATTGCATAGGGGTCATGATTTATTTTTGTTTTTATATATGATGTGATCCTTATGATAATCGTTTATGGCTCTTGGCTTGTAAATTTTATGAGTATCGATTGGCACAATGGTTTAAAACTTCTGATTTATACAATGGCGCATGGTTAACACTCGGTGTTGGTTACACATTGAATATTCATGGTTTAAAAACTATAGTTGTGTTGGCACGTTGGCCTAACACTCACTATTTGATTTTCGGGTTTTGAACTATGCTATGATTGTTTGAACAGAGGCTGAACTTGGCGGTTGTACTTTACCATAACTATTGTGCATGGCAGTGAATAACTCCACCACCCTCGCATGTGCACATTAATGCTCTCCCCTTTGATCGTTCATTGTTATTAGACCGAATGACTCTTCTCGTGTGCATTGGTGAATTCGAACCGAACCCTTACCATGTGCTCGCACCATGGCCCCAGTTGTCCAAGCTGAACCCAATGGGAGCCAGGCCCTGTTGATGTTTGACAGTGCTCGCAGTCCCCTCAAGGAAAATGGGTGGCTTCCATTTATACAAAAATTTGAGGGTTTTAACCTCTGCATAGCTCGACAATTTTCTTTGACCTTTGATGGCTGTCAAGCCAAGGTCGGCGATGTTCAATTGGAAATTGATGAACAATTTATCAGTCTTGCTACGGGTTTGCCTGCCACTGGACAATGATGGTCCAAGAATTGCAAAGTAGAGGAGGTCCCATGGACACTGCTCTTCCAGTTGCGTAAAATCACCTCCTGTGATAAAGGTTTGCCAGTAACTATGCTCAAACAACAGTGGCATGATTTATTGATGATAATCAAATAGTTTATCACCTGCGAAGGTCAGTACGGGTTTGTTTTCTTACACCACCTTCGTTTGCTTATGGTTTTTATGGTTTATCAGCTCAATATGCCTTATTATTTGCATAGAAGCTTGTTTAAAATGTCTAATAAGTACAAAAGAAATCAGGTTGATAGTAGCCTTTTTCATTTTGGGCTGGTCAAGCTTATTGTTGTCTGTTATTTGAATCTACACGGAGATTGTTGGAGCAATTTCATTGCTCGAAATGATTTTGAGGATTCAAACCCTACACAGGTCGATAAACCAGTGGTGAGCGAGGTCAAGATTGTACCTCCAGTACCCTACAGTACCCTATTACCCAAACTGTTGGCTGACCTTCCTACCGACCTACCCCATACTGTGACTAAGGGTGTCGATACTGTTAAACCTGT
Organism: Picea glauca; assembly: GCA_000966675.3. Classification (NCBI taxonomy): domain Eukaryota; kingdom Viridiplantae; phylum Streptophyta; class Pinopsida; order Pinales; family Pinaceae; genus Picea; species Picea glauca. The sequence goes on from JZKD02S1547548.1 coordinate 167,736, forward strand.
GGGAAAAAAGCCCAAGGCAAAACCCACTGTAAATGCTAAAGGGAAAAGGAATGCCCGTTTAATTTCACAAATGGTAAGAAATAAGCCAAAGCCCCCCTATCGAACCAAACCCTATCATGTTGAGTGAAGACTCTGATTCAGAAGTGGAGCATTTATTGGCTAGCGAATACCCCTATTCACAAGGTTTGTGTGCCGAACCCTTGTATCACTTTGTGACAAACCTACCCCACTGCCTACAGGATGACCCTAACTACCCAGGATTTAATCTTCCTTATGAAGCCCCCGGTCATTTATCCAAACCCTCTCCTGCTCTGTCTAAAACCCCAGTTCCACCCTGTGATCAATGCAACTCGTGGTTAGAGCGATATTATTTGGATGTGCCCATTCTCTAGTCAAGAATTCACTCTTTGGAGGACCAGGTTGCACTTCTTACTAGTCAAAAGGCTAAGCTACAAGCCACTGATAAGAAACAAAGGATGACAGGCTCCATCTTGTTTAAAAATGTGGAATCAGCCACATCTGTCGTGAATTCTAAGTTGGCATAATTGAACAGCTTCGTCATCACACAGGTATGTTTCGATATCACTTGTTTATGTAACGATTTGAACTTGATTTTAAACAGTTCTGTTTACATCATTGATTGGCTCTGTTACATTGTATGCATTCTATACTTGGCTTTGCTTTGACTAAATGAAAGTTCGTTTTCCCAGTTTAGCTTCGATTGATCTTGGTGTGGATTTGATTTGTTTGATTGAATTAAAATGAATGCTATGCTGTCAATCGAATTTGTTTGTACCTATTAAAGACAGGAAGTGTTTCTCATATCCAATTTAGAACACAATCGCATTTCGTCTCGATTTCGTTATAATGCATATGCTATGATTGGCAACAATTTTGATATGGTTAATCGTTACGGTTTTATGTCCCATATGACTTTCAAGCAACAGGAGTACAATTCGACTCATTTCCAATGTGACTTTGTACAAAAACACCCAAATCGCGAATAGATTCAATTCATAACAATTATGCTAAAAACCCAGCCGGTTAGTTCGCATTGGTTTACTGTTAGCTCGATCGTATTATCAGTTGGATTCGTAATGGTAATAGATACTCTGTTTGAATTTGATTCGTAGAACAAGATTGACGATATCCAGATTCACGATTTATTTCTATATCAAACTCAATCATGATTTGTTTTGATTGTTTTCCCAGTTTACAATTATCACTTCTGTCGATTCTATTATGGTTGTGATCATAATTAATCGATCCTGTCTGTTGACTATGCAAGGATCGATGATCGAAATCTATGACAGATTTTAGTTGATGCTGTTACGTATGTTTTTATTTATCCATAATCAAAACAATCTTTCTATCTTTGTATTTGATTAAACGATATGAATCTTATGCTATATCGTTGTAACTATAACGAGTGGAAAGTGATTTTGTTAGATTGGATTGTATCTATTGTTCATATGATATGTTTTTCAATTGGGTATGAAACAATCTTATTGTTGTTCGATTTTGACTCATTTACCCGATTTCGTGGTAACAGAAGAACAGAGTATTCTTATCTTTGTTTTCAATTGAATCATTTTGATCCTGTTTAATGATGAATGATAAAATCATTTTGATTCGTTTTTAAGTAATCATTGGAAGATAATTGGATTTAATTCATTTTAAAAATATTTGATTTGATTTCAATTCGGATCCTGTATGTTATTTTAGACTAGCTACAGAATCATATGATTATGTAGCTAAGTTTGTAGAATCAAATTTTTATTGTTTTATTAATAAAATATATCTCTAATTTGTGATTTATGGTCCATTTCAGTTGAATTCAAAATGCCGTTGGATTTGATGAGCAGTTAGAGGATATTTGAGATATTTTACTTGCATTTTAATTTCCTAGTTTAGTTAATCTTGGGGATATTTTCCCAGATTATGTAAACAGTTTGATACTATCCACAGGGAGGTTTTACCCTGTGGAGAAACTTATAAATACTTATTATTATTGTAATAATGATCATCCTCATTCGTGGGAGAACAAGGATATGGAATTTTAATACAAACCGAGATAGAATTTGATATTCTGCTACAGCTTTAGCTTTTCATAATATCAATATTTTGTTTTATGTTTATGTGTATCTATTTGCATTTGGTTAATGACTACTTTAGCTATCTTAGTCTTTTGCAAATGATATAATTTAATCACTATAATCCATATCTGATTTCTTCCAGCATTTAAAAAACATAGTAGTTGCTTAATTCAGTTTGTGAATGATGTATTTCTCTTCTTCATACGTTGAATTATCAAGTATAAGTTTTTGCATAACAGGTTTCCCTTATTGCAAAGATTTATAAATCATATAATTGTTATGATTTTTTATGTCTTGTTTGTCCTGTAAACAACTTAAAGAGCATCACAGCCTATTGTTTACGAGAACCTTCTGGATCAACCGGTGCGAGTTTCCTTCCTCCGACCAGCTTCAAAGACATCATACACAGGACAAATTGGGAGCGTTTCCAGGTCAGTTTGTCATTTGTTTGTTAGTATATAGTTAGATATATATGTAGTTAGTATATTAGATCGTTTAATTTCAGTAAGTTTTATTTCTTATTTATAAAAATCAAAAAACATCTTTCGCTGTCTTAGGGCAGAAATCAAATGAGTTTTACAGGTTTTATTCAAATCTGCAAGTTGTAGATATTGTATATTTGTGAATAAGTTGTAATTCAATTAGTAATTAGATAATTAATTATTAGAGTTAGTGTAATAGTAATTAGTAGTTTATATTTAGTTTTAGTTTAATTTAGTAGTTTGTTTTAATTAGATTAGTGTATTAGTTTGTTTAGTATTAGTAATAGTTGTTTTATTTATTGTTAGTTAGTTTAGTTTGTTTTATTTAGTTTTATGTTAGTTAGTTTGTTTTATTTGTTTTAATTAGATTAGTTAGTTTAGATTAGTTTTCTCTTTGGTTTTCCTAGGACCTTAGATCGGCTAATGGAGCTGCTAAACCCATCAGGGTGGTTCATTCCAAACGGCTTGGGTTATTAGACAACCCCGGACCGGTTCCACTCTCTCAATTGACGGACGGTCAATTTTGCCCGTCAACAAATGGGAGGGACCAATCAGAACATTGTAGAATAGGAGCTTCATATACTTTGATTTTTAATTTGTCAAGCACATGTTGGCATGTATATGTCCATACAAATTCAATATCTTTGCTAAGTAAAGCAAATAATAGAAAAGAAATATGTGAAATTTTTTCAATGAATCTATGGTAATAACCAGTGTATCCCAAGAAACTTCATACCTTAGTTTGTGAGGTTGGAGTTGGAAAATTTAATATTGCCTTCACTTTTGTTGGATATACTTGAATACCTTTCTTTGAGATGTGATGTCCTGATACGATGCTATCAATTTCCATCATCACACATTTTTCATTACTGAGGGTGACGTTTGACTCTTTGCACCTTATTAGTGATTTCTCTAGATTTTATAATGACTCAAGTTCATCCCCACATGTTTTTAAATCATCTATATATATTTCCACACAGTCATTAATTAGATCAGAACATATACCTATAACATCTCGCTAAAAAGTGGAGGGGGCGTTGCATAACCCAAATGGTAAAACATGGTAGGTGAGTGTCCAATAAGGAAAAGTGAATGATGTTTTATATTGACCTTCGGGTGTGATTTGGATCTGGTTATAGCCATTGAATCCATCGAGGAAAGAAAAGTATTTATTCCCTGCTAACATGTCCAAGACCTGGTTGATAAATGGTAGTGGGAAATGGTCTTTATGTGTTGTTTTATTTAGTTCTCTAGAGTCTACACAAATTCTCCATTTTCCACTTTTCTTCGGTACCATGACAAGAGGGGAGACCCACTGGCTATCATAAATTAGATAAATGAACTTAGTTGTGAGCAATTTTTGTATCTCTTCTTTGACTATCTCTTTCAATTTTGGGTTCATCCGACATTGTGGTTGGAGAATGGGTCTGAATCCTTCCTTAATATATATGTGATGTGTGCATAGGTTAGGATGGATACCCTTCAGGTAGAAATAATCTAAGGTGAATACATCACTATAATTTTGCAACACCTTAACCAATCGCACTTTTTGTTGTTCATTCAGTCCCTGGTTGATTTTCAAGGTTTTCCCTGGGCGGATTTCTATGGTTTCTATATGGGATCCTTGATCCCCTTCTAGAGGGGATGCATGTTATATGGGTGAAATGCTTGTTGAATCTAAACAAACCTAATTTTATGGTTGCATAATATGGTCAAGGATATGTGTGTTTCGTAAGGAAGAGGAAGAGGCTCCTTAGGGAAAATGATCACAACTGAAAGATAGATATCCAGAGAAGAACAAGATATATCCTCAGGGAAACCTTCAAGGGGGGGGGAACTGCAAACTTTCATCAAAAAAGATTCCTCCAAGATGTACAATGTCATACAATGCTCTTTCACGAAATCAAGACCAAAGAGACCCATACATGAAGCAGGAATAACCTCCTAGGTAATTGTGTACTAATCTCTTGTACTTATATTCAATGAATGATCAAAATGAATTGATATAACCTCTATTTAAACTCTAAAAGACCTAAAATACATGACTTATCAATAAACCCTTTCACAATTACACTTAGGAATAACCAATACAATTACACTTAGGAATAACTTCTGAAATTACATAAAATCTCCATAGAAACCATAATCTAACCAGATATCAATCCTTTGGAGAAGGGATGGTCTCCTCCTCCTCCATCTTTAGCAACAATTATACTTATTCATCATCATCCATGGTGCCCTTTAAGGGCTTCAAATCAATGTCCAACACTATCGAGTTGTCTCGGGTCCTAGTTGAGCTCAAAGAGTCCTCCACTTGTTTTCCTTTACCAGATCCCTCTTCTTCCTTTGATACCTTGATCCTGATGCCAAAATATTATTGGCACATCGCTTCAAACTTACCCTTGAAGATTCTCATCGTATGAAAGATTTCTTGTTGCTCCTCATTTTTCTCCAGTGCTTGGGCCACCAAAGTATTCACCAACAAACATATTTCCACAATCTTGAAGAATTTTGTATCCCAATTCCTAGATTACATTGTATCATCCACCCAACCTTGAATTTCCTCCATAATTTTATCATCCAAAGTCAACTGGCGCTTACCCTTCACTACCTCCTCGATTTCCTAGCTTCATATAAAACTATCTTTAGCTTCCCAGGGTTCTTTCTCTACTATAGTAATGGAATATTTGGTTCTAGATGAGGAAGCTTTCTCAGCATTCCCCTTACCCTTATGATTTCAATCATTCCCCCTTTGCTCAATCCTCTACCCATCTCTATAACCAGAGAAAAGAAAAAACACAAACCAAGGATGAAACCCAAACTGTTCTTGACCGACCACAAAAATATCCACTTCACCATGGGACACAATGGAAACCCTCCTTGAGCCCTCCCAGTTTTGACTAAAAACACCAACCCCTCCTCTCCAAAATGAGATAGGAGATCAAAGACGTGACACGAAATAAACAAATATCTAACACCAAGAAACAACACTCAAGAAAAGGAAGAAAGAGATTGTATACCTAAAGGAAACCAGCCAACAAGCCACACTTTCCTATCTAGGTAGCACCATTATGAGCTCCAGAAGGATCCCAAGATAACCTTCTCCACCACCCAAATTTCAGATAGATATAGCCCTCTACTGTCCTACATTCTCATGATTTCAGGATCATTCCAACCTCCTATCATCAACATATGAATCTCCTTCCTCGAAACATTCCTATCCTTCTTTAATTCCCCTCACACCACTATAACTCTTCCATTCAAATCATAGTATTTCTGATCTTGCATGACCACCCTCATCATCGTCACAGGTGTTGGGAGTAATGGTTTTGTACTCCCCATTGTAGCATCAAAATCTCTCGAATTACAAATGAGTCTGACCATCCAACTCCCACACTAATGGTACCTCTCTACATGGTGGAGTGGCGGCCTAGCGTACCACACGTGAGTCCAAGGCCCCACCCATTGACACCATGTCTAACGAGAAAAATATTTCTTTATTATTATTATAACAACAAAGATATCTTTTAGATGTGCTTTTTATTTTCTATTTTTCTCTTTGGGATTTTAAGGCAGAGTCTATATGCAATGCCTATAAAATTGAACCAAGTTTAACGATGTAAAATCTCATTTATTTATGATTAGATGATGGGCCAACCAATATTCAAAGAGGGAAATTTTATAGATATTGTTTTAATTGGCATCCATTTAAAATTTTTAACTAAGTTCCAATTTTTTTACCTATAATCGAACTTTATTGACCTCTTAAATCTCAAATTGAGTCCCACCACTAAACTTGTACCTAATACAGTGTCACTACATTTCAAAACCACTAAACATACCTAAATATGTATTACTACATCATTTCAAAAATATGATGAGTCACAAATGATCTTTAATATCTCCCAATAGTAAGTGTTGTGTGATATCTATCAAAAATATTTAATTATATGAATATACAAATAGTGATTTTCACTCCTCCACTTTGTTAGGGAGTTTAACCTATAATACATGCTTTTGACATCTCATATATCTTATCAAGAACCATTATAAAACAAACAATCATTTGCATTAATTTTTTTTTTAATGGAAAAATTACCTCTATCTATGTAAAATATCTCTAAACCACATTCAACTTATTATTTGTTATAGATCTAAATATATATGTCATTCCATTTTGTTTTTAAACAAAAAAAAATAAGTTATAAAATCTGTAAAGTTTTTTTTTTTATTAGTTGGAAATATTGATAAGAGTATTTTTATTTGGTTTTGATTTTTTTTTGTCAAATAAAAAAATAGAAAATATAAAAATTCTCTTAAAATGTTATGTGGTATTTCATATTTTATATAACAACATTATTTATTTAATCATAAATATATAATAAAATTATTGTTATTGTTTATGTTTAAATTATTTAGGTGATATTAGATGGTTTTGATCGTTTCTTACTTAAAGGTTTAGAAAATCAAGTATGTTCTAGTTCGATCATACTTTGAAGTGTTATGGATATGATTAATATGTGACAACTTTTATTCATCAATTTATTTTTAAAATGTTTTGAAGAGTTCATTATGAATAGGTATTAACACCTAGATCTCTCCAATTCTACTTCATATTTTAAAAACATGGAGTAGTAATTGTCACTTCTCTTTTGTTTTTAAGTCATGCTTATGTAATACATTATTACAAGTTTCAAATGTTTCATAATTACTTTAACTTTTCATTTTAATCTACAAATACAACTATTACGTTAAAATATTTACAAGAAACTTGTTACGAATTTCAATGGTTCATCTCCTTTCCATAAGTATATAACTATTCACCTCCTTTATTTAACTTTTATTTTTTTAAGATTTTACATAACTAATCTTAATGCGTTTCATTTCCATATAAAAGGAGAAAATGGAGAGAATATATGTTTCTTATAAAGAAGAGAATGAGAAGCTAATGATTCACCTCCTTCATTTAATGGTTTGTTTTAAAGATGCTATATAATCAATTTCAATATGTTTCATGAGATGGAAGGTGGGAAGAATTAAATGTAAAGTGGATAAAGGAAGTGGTGAGTATGAATGACAAAGAATATAAAAAGAGAAAGTGGAAAGTATAAATAGATCGTCCAAAAAAATATAAATATAGTTTTTTTTATAAAATTATTTCATATTTTTAATATGTTATGTTGTGATCGATATAAAATATTTAATGTGTTTAGAATTTCATATTATTTAATAACATTTAATTTTTTTTTTTTAATGATTATATTTTATTAACTATTTTTTTATTAATTTATTATTTTTTAATTAAATTAATTTTAAAAATGTTTGAACTTGTGATATTATAGTAGGAAACACATGTTCTTAATCATTAGGTTCACTCACTTTGTATATATATCAACAAGAATACATTTATCCATTCCAAAACACAAAATTGGGAGCGAATAAATTTGATCATGAATGCTACAAAGCTATATTGTTGAATATAACTCAACATTGATACTACAAGAAGAAAAGAAAAATATGCACTTTTCAAGTCAAGATTTGATGAAGTTATTGCATACATGTACAACTATGAAATTTATATTGATCATGACTAACTTTAACATGTAAAGATCTAACCTATAGAGATCTATGAAGCTGAGACATTCAGAAGCTGATAGGAAATTCAATCTATTTTATATTTAAATGAAAATTCTCCTACAGATCTTCCCTTGTAGGGAAGTTGAATCCCAAACAATATAGCTTTAGTTATTAATATGTTTGCACATAATTAGCTGTAAGCACATATAAATCATGGGTAAAGACATTGATTCAATGATGGTTTGTCCTCCTCCAGAAAAAGACCAAGATTTTCATAGATCCTTATAGACTTTTAATCTAGATCAACCAAACACGATTGTTATACCCCAACAATAGCAATGTGAGAACAAAATTTATTATAGAACCGTTGTTGATATACAACAATTTAAATGTGAAAACAGAATCTATAATAAAACCATCGAGAACGCAAAATAATCGTTTAAATTGAAACTTGCATATGGAAATAGGTGGGGTTTCAAAACACAGACAAAAGAAAACCCTAAAATGATTAAAGTGTGAGTAATCTGCATTAAACTATTTAATATTAAATTCTTGGATTAAGAAAGAAAGGAAAGTGATTCAACTTTTGATTAGGGAGGTTTTGGTTTAATGATAACTATGGAATATACCTCTCCATTTATCTCAACCATTGTTTAAGCAATATCAATTAAAATTTTATTTAATCCTTCTAAGGTTTAACACTCAATATTGATTATGTAGATTCAGTGTTTGCTTAGACTGTAGATTTAAATTAAATTATTAATTTTAATAATAATTCAATAAATTAATAATATAATAATAATTTAATTTTAAAACCAGGTTAGATCCATCTTAATCTCAGATCTATCAAGTCTCGAGAGGGATCACATCTCTCGAAGTGAAAACCTTTTCTCAAGTTTTACACTCTAAAAGAGGTTTTCACCTCGAAAGATTTTATCCCTCTCAGTGCTTGATAGATCTGGGGTTAAGATGGATCTAGTCCACTAAACTTCAAATATATTAAGTGTCATTTTATATAGCATTTAAGACAATCCTTATAAATAGTCTTCTATAATCTTAATTCTCATTCTATATAAATTGTCCTTCGTTGAAATGGATGCTGAGCTTTGAACATATTAAATGTCATTCTATATAACAGTATGGATGCTGAGATTTGAACATCTTAAACGTCATTCTATATAATAGTGTTGGTAGCTCCTCTAAATTGGACCTTTTGTGAAAACATATTTTAGGATTTGAGCATTTTAAATGCCATACTATACAACATTATAAGTTAAATAGTCAATATTTAATTATCATTTTAATTGTTTTTTATATTTAAGGTATTGTAAATTTACTAATAAAAACCTAATTTTCAAAAGAAAAGTAATAGTTTTGAAAAACATCCCCAGAAGGGGTGTCAACAGGTTCCACGTTCTCAACGGAGAGGGTGGCACCTTCTAGGATTGCGTCGGCCACGTGACTTGCATCTGATGTTCCACCCTACATTTAAATCCCCCTGATGATTGAATTCTACATTCATTTCTGCGAGCTTTGAACTTGATTCTCCATCGTGCCATTCTCTGCATTTTTGTCTAGGCGATGGATAAACGAATCTAACTGTCACCTATACGCTTGTGCGACCCTCCACTTTGGATTATTTATCATGCTGCTACTCCTTAGCTGGACCATAATGTCTCCTCACTTCTTGTTGAACAACCTTATGGATTTTAGCTCCGACTTGTCTGGTGGATCTCTGCTCTCTCGTTGGTTTTCTCTACGTTACTAGACTCTGTTGCACTGGCTTCCTCTCCACTCCTGCTAAATATCCATCGACTTCACAGGAAACCAAAATGAGGCCCAGTATGATATCACAACCAAGGTAGTATGGCCAAATGGCCTCCTCCTATCATTCCTCAGTCACCTAACTCTTCTCCATTCTCCTCTGCCTAGTCCTCCTAGGGTCAGAGTAGCCTTCCACCACTGTCATCTCCTTGGTCTTATTGTGTGGAATGGTTTGACCTCCATGGTAATTCTCTAGGATTTTCCCTTAGCCCAATCTATGATTTGGATTCTTCTTAACAACCATCCACAGTCCCTCCGACACGTCCACCTAAGAGTTCCATCTCCTTTCCACCACCCTCTCCCCCTATCATGTAACCCTCCATCCTTGCCCCTTTGGCGGAACCCCCCGCTTCCTTGGAAGAGCCTCCTGGTCAGCTTCATACATGCATAGATTATGATTCATGATCATGGATTCACACCTCATGGGAGATATTACATGACCTGTTTTTTACCATCAGGAAGGATGTGGACGACCTGCACTTTCGGTTGGAGAACATGGACAAGCGAGGGGAAAGAATTGAATATCTGCTTGCAACCTTTGTCATCTCCTTGCACTCTCCATATCTAGAAACCTATTCTCCAAAAACTTTAGTGGCGATCCTTTCTCCATGTATCTAGGTGGCGACAATGAGCAACGTGGCAAAGAGCGACCACCAGCCCACATGAGCGACTGCATGAGCACAAGTGTCAGCCTACTTGCTTGGTTTTCTTGGGCCGTATATGGTGCCTTGCACAGTCTTTCTAGTTTTATTTTCCATATTTATTCCATTTTAGTCATTTAGTTTTCATGACAAGATCGACTGAATCAGTTTCTGTATTGGGTGATTCAGTTCATATAATTTAATTTTGTTGATCTTATTTTGAGAGATAGGCTGAATTAGTTTCCCCACGAGGCAATTCAACACAAATATAACCTTGGCATGCCAGATGATACTATAATTTATGTTTTTGAAAGGTAATATATAAATACTTACTTAAAAAAAAAATAGTTTTCAAAAACATTGTAAATACATTATTAAAAAAATAGCCCCAAGGGTTAGCTCTAGTTGTTCTGAGCTAGATGTGAAGTTATCCCCAGTGGAGGAGGTCACAGGTTGGAATCTCTTGTTCCCCCTTGGGATTAGTCCTGAACGTAATTAGGGGTTTCCTATGAAATCATATGTTGTTATATCATTATATCTTATAATATGTAAAAAACAAAATTAAAACTAAATAAATACATATTTTTTTCACAATAACAAACATAATTCATATTAAATGAAAATATACCTCAAATTCTCCATTAATATTTCCAAAATGTTCAAAGAGGAGAGCTCCTAAACTCCCAAATTCTCCAAAGTCCCCCCTATGCAATGGAGAGAGATAACGCTTCTTTATAGAGCGAGTATATTCTCTTATACAATAAAATATTATTATTTGCTAACTAACTCCGTGACAAGTCAAATAAATATTATAATAATGAATTAGTTAGATCTCTCCTCAATCCATGGTTGACCATGTTACAACATGTGGACATTAGCCTCTCCAAAGAAATTCACCCTCATCCAAAAATAGTCATAGTATGCACCAAATATTTCTCATGAAGGGGACACCACAAAAAATAGGCATCAAGCCAATTCAAATACCAAGTGTCCACATGGAATTTTCCTTCCAAGAATGTGCATGCATGCAACCACTCCACATGTGTGAATTCCAAGGTATCCAAATCCATTGATGAATGTGAAATATCCCAAATGTATGGGGCGTCCACAACAAAGTATGTGATGAATTCCTAGCCTTTCCTTTCCTTGCTTGCATAGTCTTTCCTTACCTTTGTTTTCCTTTGCTTGCCTTGTATTTTCTTTCCTTTGCTTGCCTTTATTTCCTAGCCTTGCCTTACCTTTTCCTTGCCTTTTTTTCCCTTACCTTACCCTGTCTTGCCTTACCTTTCCTTTCCTTGCCATGCCATTTCATACCATGCCTTTCCTTGACTTTACATGTCATGCTTTGCCATGCCATGCCATTCCATGGAATGTATTTCTTTGCCATGTCATGCCTTACCATGTGTTTCCTTACCTTACCTTGTCATACCATGCCATGCCATGCATTTCCATGCCTTTCCTTTCCTTGGCATACCCTGCCTTACCTTTCCATGCCATTCCTTTCCTTTTCATGCCATGCCTTTCCTTTCCTTGAATTTCCATGCCATGTCTTGCCTTGCCATGCCATGCCATGCCATGCCTTGGTCACCTCAACACTATAGCCATTTGGATATTGAATAGATCATATCTATGCATACACATTACAAATTTCATATGAGAATTCTTATTTGTATTAATGTTAAATTAAGAAACGTGTGTTTATTTACACGATTCCTTGCATCTATTATACATTCACAGCATAATTTTGAACTAGTATCCACATACCAAAGTTCCACATTTCAATTTTCATGTTTAAACAAATCACAAAACTATCATCATCATAAACACATAACAATAAAAATAATATCCAACAATACATAAATATATCTAGATGTATACATATCAAATGTATATATGATTCTAACTAAACCAACAAATACTAAGC
>JZKD02S1547549.1:0-10426 GCA_000966675.3 Picea glauca
CACTCCCCCTCTAGGCCCAAGATTAGACATCCCCTTTACTGGTATACAGTCCCTCGGGTGATCAATCTTTCCCTGCCAAGGTTTTCTCACACAAAAATAATTCCAGAGACTCTATCGAGTCTTACAATCCAGGAATCCCTCATAATTTCTTCATCAAGGCATCCCTCCAGCTTGTGTTACCTCAACACAATATATTCTAGGTGGTCATGGCTTACCACAAGGTTCTCATGGCTCAGTAGTAACCATTTTTCATGCTTTTACAGCTTGACATCCTTCCAGCTCATCTAAAGTTAGGCATGAAGGTTACTCTCCTTCTCCCGACTCAATCATAGATAGGGACGAAGGTTACTCTCCTTATCCTGAGTTAGTATTTATTTCATGTGATCGGATTATAATCTTTCTCACCCGTATCATAGACATATAAAAATTCACGAGACATCATCATAAATTTTAAATTCAAATTTTTCTTGTAAATATGTGACCCACAGATATCCAAATTCCACATTTTGTTTCCATATTTGTTTCGCATAGGAAACCGATTCATAATTATGGAACTTTCCTTCCCATAGCAGTTTGACTCAACAGACAATTGGTGTTCCTTATGGCTTACAATGTTTCCATAGTCAAGACTCCTTTGCTTCCTGCACTTTCAACTTCAATCAGCCAAACAAATTGTTAGTTTCCATGCATATACATTTTATTGCACCCTTATAACATCATCACAAACAATTTCAAAATTGTGCATACTAACAATAAAATTCACATTTTCAAAAAGGAAATAGCATTCCCTGCAGTTTGGCTCAGTAGGCGATTGGTTTTCCCTGTGGGATTACAATACTTCCATATCCAAGACCCGTTTTCTCTTGCAATTTTAACATTCCTTGGCCAAACAAATTGTTAGTTTCTCATGCATCCATGTATATATAGCTATATTCAAAACCATGCATACTAATTGTTCATCTCATCTGTATAAACATGAAAAGGGAATCCCAATCCTTTCTTGTGCCTTATTTCAACATACCAAACCTTTTGAAACGTAATTCAACATTTTAAAGGATTTAACAAATGTGTTAGTATTCATGACCACTTTCATACCCAATGCACTCTTGCATTGATTTCAAGTTTGTCACACTTTATGACAGGTTCTTGGCCATGGCATGTTGGAATTTAACCAACCTCTTCACCACATGTCTTATTCATTTTCAATCACTCTTATAGTAGGACCATGCTTCTTGCTATAGGCCGATCACGATTCCAAATCAGTACACATGAAACTCAAAAGTTTCACATGAATTCCTTTAAGCATTCTTCCTTCATTAATAACTATGGTGCCAACACTTATGGCTACCCAATTGTTTTTCTTTCCACGCTTACATAATGTAAGTAAAACATTGGAAGGTCTTCCTTCCTTAATGAAAATTCCATTGTCTTTCCTTTATGAAAAAATGCATTTTCTTGAAGCAATTCCATGCAACATGATATATATGAGCACTTTTGTTTCCAATCGTTCCTTGATTGTTCCATGTATTCATGACATATCAGTTCATGAATTGTTCCAAGGATTACAATCAGTCTTTACTACCATAGGTTCACACCTCCATCATTCAGGTTCTCTTTCCTGAATCATACCCTACTTAGGTATCCAAGGCATACAACTACCTTTCAACATTTCATACATAACATTAAGACCGTAAAAAATTTCAGAATGGATTCTTACCCAATCCCTTCATACCTTGTTCCACATAGGCATGAACATTTTTATATTGGTTATGACTTCTAGCACCCCCTCTGATATTACCCCATCAATGGTGCTCCATGGGAACTTTTAAAGTCCCTTCAACAATATTTCAACAAGAACCTTCTCATAGTCATCCTTTGATTGAGGTTGTTCGTTATTGGCAACCTTCTTTCTCAACAGTTCCAATCTAATTTATTTCTACACATAACATACATCATAAGCACATTATTCATCATGTAAATCAAAATTCAAGTACCATAGCATTTAATTTAATAAAATATTTTCAGACATGTACTAGCATATCTATATGCACTTCATCACATTATCCTTAATGTTTTCATGAGTGCAACACAACAATTCTTAATTGTTTTTACAAAAATACAACCATCGTCATTATGGTGTCAAAACATTTACTTTCATCAGCGTACTAGCTTTCTCATCCCAGAGAAAAACATAATACACAACAAGAAAATAATTGAGGGCTCTCCCCTTCTTTAAATTATTTCTACATTGCCTGGGACTTTTCAGTCCAACTGAGTTATTTCTAAGGCCTCACTATATTTTCTCTACTTTTGCAATTCTACTCCCTGTTTGGATCTTCCCTCTCCTTTCCTTGAGTTGCCTTGGTTAGGCCTCACCCTAACCATTTTTGGAATACAACAGTATGCTTTAATAGAAATTTTTTTGTTCATAATGGATCATGAACCCATGCATCCATCACATTACCATTCAGTTATTAGAATGGTCAATATTAATTTATTATTCTTCTACTCATTACATGATGTTTTTCAAAATGTAATCTCGGATTTCGATATGTGTGTGTGTGTGTGTGTGTGTGTGTATTCATATAAACTTGTGGCTTATTTCTTAATTCTCAGCAGTCATTAAGGTTGTCACTTTGCTTTCTTGGCAGAGTCTTCACATAGTTCCTCCACAGGGAATTCATTCAGCATGCAACTTCCTTATTGCATATCCATCACTATCGGTGCTAGACTCAACCTTGAGTTAGATTTTATCTATTTACCAAATATTCCTTAAGGAATATAAACAAGCATCTTTGTCATGTACCTAATTATGTATCCATACATATTCTGGTTTTTGTTAACTTACATCCATGATGTATTTAACCATATTCATAATCCTAAGACTGCATGTAGCTGTCATAGGTATATTTGACAACCCACATAAATCTTTACTTTTAAGATCGGTCAACTTAGGATTGTTCACAATCCTTCTCATGTGATTTCCAAAGGCATAATCATTTGCCTCCTATTATGAAAAAATAGCATATTTTCTCATTTACTCCTTTTATCTAATCATACTAGTATTCCCTGGGGACAGGGAATAAATTCCCCTCAAGCTATTACTTGGAACATAACTTTCATGACTCTTCAGAATGGAGTCAGCCATGAATCCATAGTATTCGTATAATCTGAACAAGAGAAATTCTTTCTTTATATTTCCCTCATCGGGGCAACCATATGGTGCCACTGTCTACAACTATACTCTCTCATCATACACATGCATCACTTGCACGTTTAATATCATTCATACCTAACTAGTTTCAATATCAGGCTTCATATTAAGAAGCTTCATAGTGCATTAAACCCATTCACTCAAGCATAATTAAACACAACTAAGTATTCATCATGCTAGCTTATTGCTTACACCTTTTCCATGTCATTCACACACATGGACATATTAGGCTTCTATGTCCTTTTTCCAAGGATCTTCCAAGCATCCTTATGATCATGTATACACATTCGTGTATATGTAGGTGTATCTATTGCACCTTTTTACCTAATGCATTCACTTGATAGTTTAATTTCATCATTAGTGTCCTTTAGTTTGAGATTTCAGTCACTTACAGGACTAATCTCACAGTCATATATTATGTTGATGTTGCCTTCTCTCATGGCTATAACCAAATAGGGTCACTTTCCTCTTTATGTGATAGAGTTTTAGCAAGAAAACCTCCTTGCGTCAACGTCCATAGGGTCTTACCCATCTCACTTTTATCTGGTCATGAGGATTTATATACCCTAATTTTAATATAAAGCAGTAACTATAACTGCCAAGGATCCTACCTGATCCTATCAGATTCCTTTAAGTACACAATGGTATTAACCATTATACAATCAACCATCATCAGTGCCTGAAGTTCCAACTACCCATGCTTAGAAACAGTGTTACGAACACCAGGTCATCTGTCCTTCAGGCTTCAGCTTCCCTTGACAGAACCCTGCCACCTTTAGCTATCCACATTCAAGTCTTATTATAAATGTTAAATAGCATATCCCTACTCTGTTAAGAGTAGTCTTCACTTTGACAAGGGCTAAAGAAATTCTTCTACTGAAATTCAACAAGAATTCCCAAAATCACAAGTTCAATCTACAGTCCTTCTCCTCAAGGAGTAAATGCAAATAACAATATATCCTTACGTGACTCGTACATGAGCCCAAGAAAGCCAAGTGTTGTAACCATGATCTAATACCAATTTTTAACACAACCAAGATGGGACAAATAAATAAATAAAATTCCTCCTTATAGGAACAGATCCTCTTTCTCTCTATGGGTTCTTATTTGGAAAGTTTGGGACTCAGCCCGAGCCTCTAGTCAAGATTCTTTGATTATAAATCCAACGAGAATTTGAGGCTATGATAGTCTCACCTCTAAATCATACACAGGCCCTTTCCGCCTCTGGTGTAGGTCTTATGATACCCGTGATCTTCTCCTTCGTGCTTCAGTGAATTTTTCAAGTTGGTGTTAGCCCCTTTTCTCTTGGCCTCTCCTCATATGTGACCTTGGAAATGACCACGCGATTGTGGGTGCGGCCACAAGCAGTTTGGAGTCAAACTAATTTTGGGCCCACAATCCTCCTCAAGTCTCCACATGTCCTTCTGATGAAACCACGGTTTGGATTGCAACCTGCCCTCGATATTTTAAACTTCGAAGAACTCATGTCCCCACAATGCTATGAGATTGTCGATCTCATGATCTTGACGATACTGTCTGAATCGATGGTTCATATATATGCCTCTAAAATCTACAGACTAGATCTGTCCCTCCTAGATCAACACTTGTGATCTCTTCACAATTCTAGACTTCGAGATTTTGAAATATCAAACCCTTCTTCTTTCGTACTTCAACCTTCCGGAGCTAACAATCTGCAAACTCCTGTCATGCTCAATCAATGGTATTTATTATACTTCGTGTGTTTGGCCATTCAACCCAAATCAACAGTCCTCCAACCCTCTTCTCAATCAATGGTTTAGATCTCCTTTGGGTGTCAGACTTCTGAGATCTCAAATCTCAAACCTTTTCCCCAATGAATTTCATCTGAAGGCTACAATCCTCTGATGCATGTTCTCTTGATCTGACAATCGAGGATTACTTCGGGTCTTCACATGAAGCTCACATATTTTCACCACGTGTCCCTTAGATATGTTGGTCCAGGTTCACTTTAGGTCTTCGGGTCTTTGGGGTTTAAAAATCTTAGTTCTCAAACTGAAACCCCACTACAATCTTCCCGGAGCTCTCAATCTGTTGCAAGTGTCCCCTTGCCAATCGACGGCTCATGGGTCTTCGACTCTTTGGGCTTCGGGTGTTTCAACACTTCAACCTTCACCTTCCTTTGGATCTTTTGACCTGTCGACATGTATCCTCCTGGATCCAATGGTCTATATTTTCTTTGGCCCTTTAGCTCTCCACACTTTGGGAATTTCAAGTTTCAAACTTGGCCTCCTCCCAGACTCACGGTATCTAACGGCTCAGATCCACTCAGATCTGTTCCCGTGATCAGATGACTAATATTATACTTTGGGTTTCCATCTCTTCAGGCTTTGGAAACTTCAAGTCTCAAACCTTGATAGGTTCTCTCTCCTGTGCATGCGAACATTAATACTCATGCACCTTCCTCAAATATGATAGTTGTCGATCCTTTTCATTGTGATCCAATGATCACTGTCACTCCTCCTTCTAAGATTTTGATTTCTCCCGCTTGGAAGATTTATCAAGCTTCAAATTTTTCAAACCTTTTCTCCTCCTATGAGTCCTACTCTTGGATATTGTCAACACTTATGATAAGTGTTATCCCTTCTAAGCTTATGAAATTGAAACAATCTTTCCTCTTGGACCTCATCTACGCTTATGAGGAGCACTTATTTCTTCTGAGCTTGGTTCTTAGGGGATCTCGAGTTCCCACATACTCCTTGCGTTAATATGCTTGCGTCAAATCGATGGTCCATGACCTTCCTTGATCCAACAGTCCGGATCACATCACAAATTCAAGTTTCAGAAGTTTATTCATGCCAACGCAAAAATCTCCCAATGTGAGGAATCCAATCTCACCAATCCAACAGTCAAGGAGGGTCTCGATAGATACTTGGATCTACGGTCCAGGTTTCATTGCTACTTCGGGTTTCGGGGGATTTGGTCACACCAACGCGTGATTCTCCCATCGTGCAAACTCCAAACTCACAGATCTGACGGTCAAGGTGGGTCCCAATAAATTTTTAGATCTATAGTCCATATCGCATCATGACTTCAGGTTTTTGATTTCAGAGAATCTGTTCCATTCACGATGATTACCAACATTCGTAGAAAATGCGAAGACTAAAGGAATCGAGGTGTTAACTTCTGCGCTCCTTCTTCAAATCTAACAATATTGACAGACCTTAGATTCTCCCAAATGGATCTCCTTCATTCATCTTCCAATCAAAAGGATATTCCCTTCTGATACTTGAATTTCACTATCCTTCCTAAGCTTCATTAGTTGTGAAGGACCTAAGAGAATTACGCTCTTTCTACTGAACTTAACACTTATAAGAATTTTTGTGTACCCCTTGCGCCCATTCGTCAAGTGTGTAAGTTAAGTGGTTCTTAGTTTATGCTTGCCTCGAAAAGAGACTGTGCATATATGCACTACCTTTCATGAGTGTAATAGACACTGTCCTTCAAGGGACTCAGAATGACTAGGAGGGTCAACATGCATTCATGAAACTGTGTCCAAGGTCGATGGACATATAGTTCATGAATCTATCTTAAACCACCACAAGACACAAGCATTTACGAGTATAAAAGATGTCCTATCCATATGATTTCCTACTTACCTAATTTCACATTCAAGTAGATACAAAAGAAGGAAATATAGTATAAATCATTAAGAAAACATAACCATCCCTGAAACATTCATAGGATATCCACATTTAACTCACAGTTCCACTTAAATACACAAGATATGTGATTACGTATCTATTATAGGTGGTAGCCAACTAACTAGCTATGGGTGTTCGTCCTTCCACCCTACCATAGGCTCAAAGGCATTCATTCTTAGAACTCTGTCCACCCCCGTGCCAAGCCATGATATCACCAGGGAACTCTTGCAGTTCTCAATGATTCTTTCTCTGTTCATATTCTGTTCAGGTTTTGTTCTCTACAAATTTCAGAGATTTCTCTCTGTTATGGCCTGAAATATACCTGATCTTGATGATCAATATATTTTCTACTAATCTAATGTTCTATCTCGCAGATCTGATACACTGGGGGTTTCTGGATGCGTTTCAATTGTGTGTTTGAGATATTTATGGTTATTACATGTGCATGTTGGTTATTGCATGTGCATTTTGCTTATTTATGGTTTAAATAGTATATAGAGGATGCATGCGTAAGTAAAGAACATCAACTACCCAATAACATGTATTATGTGACTCAAGCATGGAAATATAATAACATACTAGAAATATAGAGTACAATATTCAGCTAGATCTCATGGATCGTCACAGAATACAAGAAAATATTATAAAAATACCCGTAATCAGAAGATGAAGGCAGATCTGATGCATGCATGGATAGATCGTAAAAAATATGTGATTCCAAAGAGATATGTTAACCGCTACCAGCTGGAAAACTCGCCCAAAAGGATAGACCATCAAAATCAGCTGGAAACTACTCCAATAGAAGCGCCCTTGAGTATATAATGAAATGGATGAGTGTCGGATGTCAGATCTGGTCTCTAAGGCACTGGATCTAGACCCCTAGGGGTTTTTTTCACCTCCTGGGACACTGGATGCACTCCAAATGATTCCACCTATGGAATCTGCTGCTATAGGACTCAAAACGATCATCTCACCAAATGCATAACTGGGTTGGAATGGTTTCCCAAGATCTTCCCTGACGCTCCATCTGCAACCTCAAATGTCTTGTCGAAAGAGTTATGCCCTAAATGGCTGGATGATGCACGCTGCAAGATTCCATTTTCAGAATCTGATGGAAACTAGCTCAATCTGAGCGCCCTGGCTGGATCTCAAGTGGGTTGGAAGGAAACTACAATCTGGGCTCGGAACTCGTGCAGCTCCACAAACCCTCAATCTGACTTGGGCCCTCACTAATTGAGTTGTACACTCTGCACTGGATACTCCTGAATAGCATGGAGAATTACCTGGATGGTATCTGTGATGGGCTAGGGTGTGTCTCCCAACACCAAAACCGATCAATGGTGGTGGTTTCCTCCAAAAATCCAAAAAATAGTAAAGTCAACTCTCTTCCTCCTCTGGGAACTCTCAGCATCAAATCATAACAATGCATAATGAATTAGGTTTCTTTACCCTTCCATTATATCTTCTTTAAACCCTAATTTGTTGTTGACCTTTTCCCTCCAAGTGAATTTTACTTTATTTTATTATTCCTTGATTAAATCACTTAATTAATTAATTAAACCATTTTGCCTCTAAAAAGTGATTTATCCATCGTGACGATTTCTCTGGCCACTGAAAGTCACTTCTCATCATCTTATCCTGTAATGTTCTTCCTCTCGATTTCGATGAGATATTACAATAAGAGGTTTCTCCAAGTAATATGCCCATTATGACCTTCTTAGTGAATTTAATTAAGATATGACCCATAATAACTCAAAATTACGAAAATTGTTGGAATGCAACGAAACCAAAGCCCAGTTGTGTGGAATGGATCCTAATGATGAACGATACAATTCGGCCCCAAATAAACCCCTCAATATCTCTTGAACTCTCTGTCAACCCTATCTAGCTACTCGGGTAGGAATAACACACTGAAATGTTGTAATGTTATAATGTCCCAAAATGGGGACATTACAGTCCTCCCTACCAAAATATTGCTTGTCCTCAAGCAATAACTGAATCCAACTACATATGATACCAGGGTACCATATCCACCTGTGTGACACAAGGTAGACTCCCCTCAAGATGTGGCCTCTCCAAGTTCTCACCACGCATGACACCCACATGCTCCTGATGAGTAGAATGATCAATGGACAAAGAATCTCAGTCAACTCCCCAAGCAACCACTCTACTCAAAACTCAACTCCATCAAACATTGAACTACCAAGCACTCAATCCATGGATCCCATATCATAATGTGAACTACAATGCCTCATGATATATAATCATGTAACATATCACTACCATGAGTCTCCTACAAATAAAACACGGTCTCAAACCAAAATGAGTCGGTCCTACCAGACCATACCAAACCCAACATGATCCCCACCGACTAAACATGTTGCTGACATAGTGAGGTACTATAAGACCTCAATGAATCACCATCCAGTCACGTTCTCTCCCCAATATTGAAACTCAATGGAAATCAAGGTGACTTCCCTCTGCAAAGGTCCTCTCGTCTCAACCAGTCAATGAAATTCCCAACCCTGTAATACCAGGGTCCCATGCTAGTCTCTGATAGGGACCATCATGTTGATGTTTCTCTACTCTGATCATGATTGTTTGATCAAAGTATCCATAATGGATCCTCCACTACTAGATCCCCATAATATGAAACAAACTATTGACCAAATGGATGCTTGGATCCCATGTCAAATTTGGAAGTTCATCACTTCCAATCCCCACTAACTGTTGATGTGCCCTACTGGTAACTGGAAAAATCACTCCACCCTCATCCTAATGAGAATATGAATATGTAGAAACCTCTGATATATCCTATGTCCCATGGCCTAGTATACTCTCCATCATGCCCAGGGCCTCAACTGTCTACCCCTGATGATCCACCCCTATCTTGATGTATGCAATCAAGACACTCATGTTAGGTGGTCTCATCCTACCAACTCTCCATGCCCCCTGCCACTATCTAGCTCCCCCTGTGCTACTATCAATGATGAAATTATCAGGAAAGGCCATCATAAATATCTGCAACCAACTGTAGGAATGAAAAGTATCATATTCTTTGGTCAATCCAAAGGACTTAACCAAAATATAGTCCATCGACACCCATGGTAAATAATCACCTGTACTCATCATTGAACATCAACCATTGGGTACAAAAGTAGGTATTTCTACCAACTATGGGTCAATCATTCTCCATCCATCATCACTCAAGCAACTGCTGCTACGGTGAAGGTGATCTCCTAGATATGTATACTGTGGCAAGGGAGAGGAATCTCCATGCTTTACTAAGTACATCTCCTCCCTTCCATCCAATGTGTCCCCCTGAATCCCACTGTACAACTCTGTATGTCTCTGTGAACTACCACTCATCACTGTGTGCCCCTGCATACTCATGTGATCTCCTGTATACACCTCCAACATTATGGATCATGGGTGTACTACAGGGTCATCCTCTACATGAAGCTCAACCAATCCTGGAACATAAATGGAAGTGTCCTCAAAACTTCCATTGGCTCTGGAATCCTCATATGTA
>JZKD02S1547560.1:0-10426 GCA_000966675.3 Picea glauca
CCTTGACCTCCTCAATTGCATGTCTCTAGACTTAATTTGGAAATTTGCAATATGTGATGGTTTGTTACTTTGCTATATCATTCTTTTTTGTGGCAGAGATTTATTCCTTGGAAATATTAATTGCTCACATCTAATTCTTAAGGAACAATTTACATCTTTGTGACCAAAATTAGAACAGTAGAAACAATATCCATAGAAAAATTCTTTGTACATGGAAAATGGTTGTCTTCTTCGAGAAAATCGATTTCTTTCATGTTGATGATGTCTTTGAACAGGGAGTGCATTATTTTTTTGTTCTACAAATTCATTCCTAGCACTTTTTCCTTTACTTGTCTTGGGCAGCTAGTTGTCTTCCTTTGTTTCTGCAGGCTTGTTATTGTCATTGGTTGTACTTTTGACAATCTTGATGGGTTCTTCATTTCCCGATTTCCCACTACTTGATCCCTCTTCATAACCCAAACCAGTTTTCAGCTTTGGATTCCTTTGCTAATTCAAAATGGTGGCTAATCCTTCTGAGGCTTTGATACTTGACAGATTCTGATTATACAAGGCTTGAAACTTCTCCATCTCTTTCCTAGTTTTCACTACTTCTTCTTCCAGGGCTTTAGATCTTGCCCTCTTTTTTGATAGCTAATGTTTCAGAATATCCTCGATTTTCCTTACCTCTTCTAATTCCACTTTCAGCAGGGCAAATTCTTCATCAGGCTGTTTACTGTCTTTCTCAAACTGTATCAGCAATTATTTTTTCTTTCTGTTCTTAATTCCGAGTCTGTCAAACTCTTCCAGTGCACTGATCAGTTCTCCTTCCATATCAACCACAACTTCTTCATAATTTTCATCACTGACCTTGCTTTCATTATCACCATCCTCTTTGTCCATAAGCAAGAATTCATTTACTTTATCTTCACATGAGGAATCACTATCAGTGTCTTCTGAGGAGTCATCATTGTTTACACATAAACTCTTCTTCTTATCAAATCTTCTTGATTTGTGCTTCTCTTCATCTTCAGAGTTTTGATCATGTTTCTTGTGTGGACATTTATTTGCAAAATGACCTATCTTACCACAGTTGAAACATTTGAAGGGAAGCTTACCTTGAAACTTGCCTGATCCTTTCTTTAGTCTTCTCACGAATTTTTCTTCAATTTCATTAGGCTCAAAATCTTCATTTTTATCTTCTTTAAATGATGCTTCTTTAGAGGTGGGTTTATCTGTAACTATCCTCATCTTATATGCATTCAACGTTCCTAGAAGTTGATCAAAAGACAAGGTTTTTAGATCATTAAGTTCTTCTATAGCAGAGACCTTTGGGTTGAACCTATCTGGGAGAGATCTCAAGATTTTATGAACTAANGACTTAATTTGGAAATTTGCAATATGTGATGGTTTGTTACTTTGCTGTATCATTCTTTGTTGTGGCAGAGATTTATTCCTTGGAAATCTTAATTGCTCACGTCTAATTCTTAAGGGACAATTTACAGCTTTGTGACCAAAATTAGAATAGTAGAAACAATATCCATAGAAAAATTCTTTGTACCTGGAAAATGTTTGTCTTATTCAAGCAAATTGATTTCGTTCATGTTGATGATGTCTTTGAGCAGGGAGTGCATTATTTCTTTGTTCTACAAATTCAGTCCTAGCACTTTTTCCTTTACTTGTCCTAGGTAGCTGGCTGTCTTCCTTTGTTTCTATAGGCTTGTTATTGTCATTGGTTGTACTTTTGACAAACTTGATGGGTTCTTCATTTCCTGACTTCCCACTTCTTGATCCCTCTTCATAACCCAAACTAGTTTTCAGCTTTGGATTCCTTTGTTGATTCAGAATGGTGGCTAATCCTTCTGAGGCTTTGATACTTGACAGATTTTGATTATACAAGGCTTGAAAATTCTCCATCTCTTTCCTAGTTTTCACTACTTCTTCTTTCAGGGCTTTAGATCTTGCCCTCTTTTCTGATAGCTGATGTTTCAGAATATCCTCGATTTTTCTTGCCTCTTCTAATTCCACCTTCAGCAGGGAAAAGTCTTCATTGGGATATTTACTATCTTTCTCAAATTGTATTAGCAATTGTTTTTTCTTTCTGTTCTTAATTCTGAGTTTGTCAATCTCTTCCAATGCACTGATCAGTTCTCCTTCCATATCAACCACAACTTATTCATCATTCTCATCACTGACCTTGCTTTCATTATCACCATCCTCTTTGGCCATAAGAGAGAATTCATTTACTTTATCTTCACATGAGGAATCACTATCGGTGTCTTCTGAGGAGTCATCATTGTTTACACATAAACTCTTCTTCTTATCAAATCTTCTTGATTTGTGCTTCTCTTCATCTTCAGAGTTTTGATCATGTTTCTTGTGTGGACATTTATTTGAAAAATGGCCTATCTTACCACAGTTGAAACATTTGAAGGGCAGCTTACCTTGGTACTTTCCTGATCCTTTCTTTAGTCTTATCACAAATTTTTCTTCAATTTCATTAGGCTCAGAATCTTCATTTTTATCTGCTTTAAATGATGCTTCTCTAGAGGTGGGTTTATCTGTAACTATCCTCATCTCATATGAAGTCAACGTTCCTAGAATTTGATCAAAGGACAATGTCTTTATATCATTAAGTTCTTCTATAGCTGAGACCTTTGGGTTGAACCTATCTGGTAGAGATCTCAAAATTTTCTGAACTAAAGAGGGTTCCTCAATTGTTTCACCAAGTTCCTTCATTTCATTTACCATTTCTTCTACTCTCAGAAAGTATTTTCCAATGGTTTCATCTTCTTTCATATGTAGCTTTTCAAACTGTACTATGTAGGTTTGAAGCTTGGCATCTTTCACCTTCTCATTACCTTCATAACTGTTAATGAGTTTGTCCCACATTTCTTTAGCAGTTTGAAGATGCANATATGAAAGTCAAATCATTATAGTTATAACTCGTCAAAAATTTGCAAAATTGAGCATCGTCTTCAAAGCCATCTTTAAACTAATCAACAATATCATATATCCCAAATTCATCATGCTAAAAAAACACATCATCTTCTTCTTCAATGTCATTTTGTGCTTCCATTGTATCATTTTGTTCTTCCATTGGTTCTTTGATATCTGCAATTTCTCCAAAGTGATCATTTCCAATCATTCCTCCTAATGGTACTTGAGGTTCCTTTGACAATTTTTCCACCTTTGATTCAGTAAAAATTCCTTTCCTCAAGCCAACTTCTTGCATTTCATATGGAAGAGATGGAATAACATTAATTGTTTGTTGAATAAAACTGCATTGTATTGGGTCACTTTCAATGGCTATGCAATTCCTTCCTTTCTGTAGGCAATACGCTAATGTTGTACCTAATCACCAAATACAAAATAAATAATGAAGTTAGATAGTGTAAAAAGATAAATTAAAAATAATCTAAGATTGAAGTATGATTTCATAAATATTAGATCATAATTCTTACCTGAACCCGAGAACAAATCCAAAACCCGCGGGGGGGCTGGGGCGATGCTGAGCATCGCCAGCCTCCATGGCCAAGCCCCGGGCGCAACAGAGAACAATAGATAATTGCGAGCAAATTCTTTTCATTATGTTGTTGTTATGAGATCCAGGTAAAGCTGTAGCTAGCTGATATGTCTTTCCCCTTCCCCTGATTTCCTATTTTGCTCCAATTGGATCATTCTGCAATGATTCTAATATATAAATATAAATATACAGATTGTATTCTGAATAATTAACCTTACATGTCTTCTATAACTATTGTGATTAATGTATGCATGGAGCTTCCAATTGCTACAACACCATTTTTTGTATAATGGGTGTCATGTATATAGCTTACTTTTGTTATTTAATCGATATCTCTCTGTACAGTAGTGATGATAAATTTGATACAAGAGGATTTCTCGAATTTTGACTCCTTCCTCTAAAGAGGAAGCAAGCCATCATTTTAATTACTTAAATTACTCTATTAAAACAATTAATAAAAGTANAGGGTTCGGATCCTCGAAACCATTCCGAGCAACGAAAGCGCTCCAACTATCCCTGTGCAAACTCAAATGATAAACAATGACAAGTTTGATAATCCCATGGTGGAACAGGCTGCTGTCAGCCTTCTGCCTCTTAAATTTTTTCAACATTTTATACAGGCTACGATGAAAGTAGAAAGGCATGTTTAAAGGATACCTTATAAAAATCATCAGCAAACACAGGTGGTAGAGGAACACAAGTCCGTATCGACCGTCACAGGTCACGAACTTCTTGACTAGCATTAATAAGTCATGCCATCGTGGTTTGAGCATAGATATGGGCATACCTTTCTCACAAGAGGTAACTTTGCGCGAGAGAAACAACAGTGTCCACGGGACCTCCTCGACCTTACAATTCTTAAACCAACGTTGTCCTGTGGCAGGTAACCCTATGGCAAGAATGATAAATTTCTCATCAATTTCTAATTGTACGTCACCCACCTTGGCTCTACATCCATCGAAGGTCATGGAAAACTGTCGTGCTACACAAAGATTAAAACCCTCAAATTGTTTCACGAAGGTAAGCCATCCGTTGTCTTCCAAATCTTGGTGGGCATTGTCAAACATTAACAAGGCTTGATTGTCATTTGGCTCGACCCGCACGAATGGTGCCATGGAGCCGAGCACATGGTAAGACGAGGGTTTGTATCACCAACACACACAGGATCATAGCTACCCGAGCTAACAGAAGTGAACGAGAATAAGAGATAAGCATAAATGCAAGCATGCGAAGGTGGTGGAGTCTGCCATGCAAAATCTTCATTACCCAAGTACAACTGTCGATTTACATAGTTGATCAATCCATAATAGTAGTTCAACCATCGATTCATGTGCCCAACTAATGAAATCAAATGTGTACACCCGACTTATAAATCAAAACCAAAATCAACTATGCGCCAATGTATCAGCTCATATAATCAAAAGTTTAACCAAGGTGCCAAACGGTATTCATATAGTCGACAATCCAAAAGTTATGAAAAGATTGACATAAGGATTATATCAAAAGACATATATATAAAAAAATTAATCATAGCCCCTATGCATTTTCATAGAATCAATGATCAGGCAAGTCATATAAAGTGAAAATCCAAATGCTAAATNGATCTGAAGAGAGAGAGACCTCCCAACCTCATGATATTAAAACTCGCGAAAAGATCATGATCATGGATCATTCTGAAAAGATCATAGCTGTTGGTTGTCTCGACGTCATCAAGGCTGTCCATTTTTTAGGGATGCTTGGTGAGAGATCAACATTTCATTGACTCAATACTTAATAAATTCAAAGGATTAGGGTTGAGAATTGACTATCGAGAGTTGGAGAGTCAAGGGTGGATCACACGTCGAGACCTTGATATGTGAATTTTTGAAATGCTCTTTGTGTAGGCACGTGGTCATAGCCCATGGTCATGTGGGGTGGAGATCGCGCTTGGTGCTTGTTCGCACAGGGCGAGTTTCATAAAGGGACCTATGAATATTTTTATTGGGGTTCCAGTAGGGACCAAAGAGTTGATTCAGCTTGAGGGGATTGAATGATCCAGAGACTGGGAGGTCACGGAACCCCGAAGGGGAGGGGGTTTGCATCAGGTGGTATCAGAGAAAGATTTTGAGTTTGTTTGTAGACAACAGATGAAAAGAGAAAGGAATAAATTTGGTATCAATTGTGGTATCAAGAAATTTCATTTATGTTTGTAGGTGACGCAATTGAATCATGCCACCATAAAGGTGTAGAGAAAATGCAGAGATAGAAGAAGAAATGAGGCGACTTCGAATGACGTTGGACTCCATAGAGACAACACAGAGAAGAGCACCAAAAACTGGAGATATCAGTGAAGCTGAGAGAGAAGAAGAGGCAGAGATCGAAGCAAATGACGTGGAGGATGTTGCACAAGATTTCTTGATAAAATTTGTTTCAAAGATAGGATCCAAAGCAAGAATAGAGGTACCGTTGTATGAAGGAAATTTGGAAGTTGAAGAATTGTTAGATTGGGTACGTGCTATGGAAAAATACTTCATTTACGAAGATATTGAGGAAGACAAGATGGTGAAGCATGTAGTGACAAGACTGAAAGGTCATGCAGCGTTATGGTGGGATGAACTGCAAGCCAAACGTAAAAGTAACTGTAAGAAGAAAATTAAAAGTTGGGATAGGATGGTAGCTAAGTTGAAATCCAAATTTATCCTGAAGAATTACCAAATCATTCTTTATAGAAGATTGCAGAACCTGAAATAGAGGGGTTTATCAGTGAATGAGTACACTGAAGAATTCTACCGACTGAACATCAGGGATGGACAGAAGGAGAACGAATATGAAAAAACAACCAGATATATCAATGGGATGAGATACGAAATCCAAGAGGAGATCAACAAGATGTCTGTGAGTATAGTCGAGGATTCCTATCAAGCAGCCTTGAAAGCTGAAGAAAAATTGGCCAAGAGGCAAAGCCAATGAAGAAGAGGAGGAAATTCAAGCAGAGTCAAGGGAACCAACAAAGAGAAGTTCCAGAAGTTGAAGCCTGAAGATGAAAAACAACATAGTCACCATGAGAAAGGTGGAAGTTCTAAGGAAGGATAATATGGAGGAAGAAGTTCTTTTTCCAGAGGTAGAGGAAGAAGAAAAGACGGAGGATGCATAGTTAAATGCTATACCTATGGAAAAGAAGGACACAAATCTTGGGAATGTCCTAACAGAAAAAGGGAAGAAGGTGGAGAAGCACACATTGTCAAATCACATAAGCATGTGGAAGTGGAAGCTATAGAAGGAGGAATAAACCTCATGATGAGGAAAATTCTTTTTAAACCAGAAAAGGAACCAGAGGAACCAGTTCAGTGAACAAGCTTGTTCAGAATTGCTTGCAAGTCGAAGGACAGAGTTTGCAAGGTGATCATAGAAAATCAGAGCATTGACAATCTAGTATCCACATAGATGGTGGAGAATCTGGAGCTAAAGACAACTGCACATCCAAATACATACAAGGTATTGTGGTTGAAAAAAGGACATCAAGTCATGGTAAGTCAACAATGCCAAGTTGAATTTAAAATAAGAGGTTACAGAGATGAAATATTGTGTGATGTAATTCCTATGAATGTCTGTCATATTTTATTGGGGAGGCCATGGCAGTATGACCAAAATCTTATTCACGATGGAAGAAAGAATACCTATACCCTAGAGAAAAATGGTAGAACACATATTCTGTTACCCATAAAAGATGAAGAGAAAAAGAGAGAAGATAGTTCAAGCATACTTCTCATGAGTGGGAAGGAGCTCTTAAAAGAAGTCAAGAAGGAGAAAGAAATGCAGTTTGTTGTAGTGAGAGAGCCTAGAGTTATCCTTACAAATAATTTTCTAGAATATTTTCCTATAGAAATGTAGGAACTATTAGAAAACTTTGTTGATATAGTCATGGATGAGTTACCACACTCATTGCCACCCATTAGGAGCATAAGCCATCATATTGACCTTATTCCAGGAGCTAGTTTACCAAACAAAGAAGCTTATAGTTTGACAACTAGAGAGAATGAGGAAGTTAAGAATCAAATCTAGGATTTATTGGATAAAGGGTTAGTCAGAGAAAGCCTAAGCCCATGTGCAGTACCGACTGTATTAAGTCCAAATAAGGTTGGAGGATGGAGAATGTGTATAGATTCCAAAGCCATCAACAAGATAACCATTAGGTACAGATTTCCTTTACCGAGGATGGATGATTTGATGGACTATTTGAGTGGATTCAGCTATTTTTTGAAGGTAGACTTGAAGAGCGGATATCATCAGATAAGAACAAGAGAGGGAGATGAATGGAAAAAAACATTCAAGACAAATGAAGGATTGTTTGAATGGTTGGTCATGCTATTTGGGCTGACAAATACACCGAGCACATTTATGAGACTGATGAATGAAGTGTTGAAAGACTTCATAGGAAAATTTGGCATAGTATATCTGGATGACATACTAATCTTCAACAAGACAAAGGAAGAGAACTTAAGACATTTGACATCAATGATGGAAAGGTTGCAGGAAGAGAAATTGTTGATAAATCTGAAGAAGAGTTCTTTTATGAAGAAGGAGCTCATATATTTTTGTTTTGTAATATATTTAAATGAATTGAATATGGACCCAGAAAAAGTGAGAGCGATTAGAGAATGGCCATCGCCAAGCAGCGTATTTGAGGTAAGAAGTTTTCATGGGTTAGCAAGTTTTTATAGGAAATTTATCAGAAATTTCAGTGGCATATGCGCACCCATGTTGGATACTGTGAAGAAGAAACACAAGTCCTTCAGTTGGACAGAGGAATCTGAGAAAGTTTTCAAGGTGTTGAAGGAGAAAATCATAAGGCAACGAATTCTGGTCTTACCAGATTTTGGGAAAACATTTCAGGAATTCCAGGTGGAGACTTTGGGGTTCAAACAACTCAAGGAGATGTATAAAGAAGATGCCGATTTCAAATAATCTTACAAGGCATGCAATAATCCTTTATTGGGAGGTGGAATCCCATGGACTAAATATTTGGTTCAAGATGGATTATTGTTCAAGGGGAGCCAATTATGCATTCCGAAGTGCTCAATGAGAGATAACCTACTGAAAGAGAAACATAGTGGAGGTTTAGCTGGACACTTTGGTCACGATAATACATTTGCACAGCTGAATAATTCATACTATTGGCTGAGCATGAGAGAATAATTGAAAATATTTGTGAACAAATGAAAAATTTGTCAGTATACAAAGAGAAGAAAACAAAACACTGGTTTGTATCAGCCATTACCAATTTCAGAGAGGTTGTGGGATGCAATCGGTATGGATTTTGTTTTGGGATTGCCTAGAACTCAAAAAGGGAGCGATTCCATATTTTTTTTGGTAGAAACATTCTCAAAAATGGCACATTTCATACCATGCTAGAAGACAAGTGATGCCACACACATCACCAATTTGTTTTTCAGAGAAGTAGTAAGACTACATGGATTTTCGAGGAGCATAGTTTCAGACAAAGACACCAAATTTGCAGGACACTTTTGGAGGACTCTATGGAAGAGGTTGGGGACAAAATTGTTGTTTAGTTCATCATATCACCCTCATACAGAAGGAAAGACTGGAGTAGTAAACAAGAGTCTTGGAATCTCGTTGAGAATTTTATTCATTGAGCAAGGTCGACAATGGGATCATATTCTGGCACAAGCAGAATTTGCATTCAATTCAGTGAATAGGAGCACAGGAAAAAGTCCATTTGAAATTGTGTATGGTATACAGCCAAGAGGGATTACAGAGTTGGGAGATTCAAATCAAGATAAGTTCAGAAGTGATGGAGCAGAGAATTTTGCAACAAAGATGCAAAAACTCCATGACAGATTCAGAGAGCAGCTACAGGACAATAGTCAGAAATACAAGAGCAGAATTGATCAAAGGAGAAGATAAGTTCAATTCGAAGTTGGAGATGAAGTTTTAGCTCATTTGAGGAAAGAGAGGTTTCGAAGGGAACATATAACAAATTAAAGATGAAGAAGATAGGACCATGCAGGATTATCAGAAAATTCGCAGCCAATGCTTATGAGATTGGGTTGCCAGACAATCTTGGGATATCACCGATATTCAATGTTACAGACTTGTATCCTTACAGGAAAGATGAAGAAGGAGAATCAAATTATCAAAAATAAATTCAGTGGGAAGATAAATTGCTCACAGCAAAAAAGCCTTAGATTTAGAAAATTGTCGAACAGAGGGATGGAAAGAAAACCAGGCGAAAGACACATCCTGAGTACTTAGTGAAGTGGAAAGATCATGCAATGGAAGATGCAAGTTGGGTCACAAAACCTGATAATTTGAAGCATGGAAAGACAGTGCAGGAGCTCATGGAAAGGAGTCCATGAAATGTTTTTTAACCATAGGAGTATGATGCAGGAGCATCGCCTTCAAAGATGACAACGCACACGTGGAGGAAAACAGAGGGAATCTCGGCATGGACGTAATTTCTAGTCAAACATTTAACTCAGAATTTAATTGCGTTGTTGAGATATTTTTGTGAAAAAACATTTTAAAATGTAACTTGTTTTTACAGTCTCTAAGGACTGTAAAAACTACAGATATGGAGTGTTGACTCTATCTGGAAGTAACAGGCAGTTAATGTAATAGGACATAATAGGTAGGATTTTTAAAATCTGAAACGATGGATTTCATAATTAGACGAGAGAGCCCATGGAGTCGGTCCTTAGATAACTATTTGATATTTTTTCATTGTAACATATGGAGGTATAAGAGACAGAATATATAGAAAGAGTAGAGTAGAATAGTAGAAACACTATGAAATTTTCATTTTGCATGAATGAATAGAACAGACATAAATTTGTCCCAAATATGTGGACTGTGTTCACATCATATGAGGTTGAATGAGCATTATTCTATGTGTATGATTTATTTCAAGTTCAATTTCATGCATGA
>JZKD02S1547571.1:0-10426 GCA_000966675.3 Picea glauca
CACACAAGAATTATCCAAAATACTTGGAATATAACATAATAATCCATGTAGGAATAATGTATAAAATATGAATAGATAAGATGATAATAAGATGTAAGATTACAATTGAGAATGAGGACTCGTTTATATACCCACGCAGGGATGCCTTTAACCAATAGTCATGTCCTTTGAGACATGACCTTTCATTATTAATAATTATTATTTATTAATTAATTATTATGTTATGAATATCTATTTATATGTATATTTATGCTCATAACATTATTTATGTTCATAACAATCTATCAAAGCCAAACTGTGTCTTTCCCTACCCAAATTGTTGCTCAATATTCTCCCTCAATAGTAGATGTAGAAATCGTAGGTTGTTTCTTGCATACCCAAGTAATAGGGCTTGTTACCTCTTGAGGAGGTACCCTACATTTTTTATCTAGCTACACCATTGTAAGCCCAAGGATGCAAGTCAAAGCCTTGTAGGTCGTGTGGAGGATTATGTATTATGGACTCTTAGACTTTGTAGTCATCCATGATTAATCTTTTTAGCCTTCATTCTCACTTCCCTTCGTCCTGAATAGGATTGGCGCACTTGAAGTGTACCTATTAAGACACATGGCTTCATAGAGCCATCTTTCTATGGTAGGGGTTGTTGCACATTGTAGGGCTTGTCCACCCATGGTCGTGGGAACCTATGTCATTACCCACATGGTCATTGTCTTAGTCTGTGTGCATCTCTTGGCCATGGTCCATTTATCAATTTTAGTTCTCAACATGGCAGTCTCACAAAATTTCATCATCTCACAGTTTTCGAGGCACTTCACGAATCCCGATGCAAAGAGGTCTCTGGGGTCAAAAATCAACAGTGGCTCAAATTTACCTTCATGATGTGTACTCGACATGCCACGTCGAGATTTTGGTAAACGGAAAGTTTTAAGGAAAAATCAATTATCGAAGGATCACACAAGCATAGTTACAAGATAAACGTGGCATAAAAGGGTCACTCCACGACATGCAAGATTAAATTCAGTGGCAAAGAGCAAATAAGTCAGATCCCAAATAAAACCCATGTGCCATAATTTGTCAAGGTGACAATAATTACATGGATTAGGCAAAAACCCAGCTAGGGGGGCAATACAAAACCATATTGAAGTTTATATGCTAAGTGATTAAAAGGAAAATGTCATTTTATAACATTATAACCAACCATAAAAGAACATATTGAAGTTTATATGCTAAGTGATTAAAAGGAAAATGTCATTTTATAACATTATAACCAACCATTCGATTAAAAGGCAAAGTGTAAACATTGAGCATAGTATTAAGTCATGGTCTAAAAAAAAGTGAGTGGAGAATGATGTCATGGTCCACTACTTTATTTGTCTTATTTGAGCACAACATTAAGTTATGACAAAGGCTTACATTATATGAAAAAGGTGGATCAATGGGTAAGAAAAGGGAAAAGTCGTGGACTCAAAAAGGGAGCCGGGAGCCTCCATACTACATGAGGAGGCCACCAATTAAAAGGAGCCGTCATTTAAAGGGCCCGTGGTCGTGAACTTAATCAAGCAAACCGTAACTTATCAAAGGTAGCCACCGTTTCAAAGGTTAAAGCGTGGGTTATAAAGGAGCAACCACCATATAATAAGAGGAACCTTGCAACCCAGCCTTCAATTTAACTAGCCATGGGTCAATTTATGTGGACCGTTGGCCAAATAGAGCCACCTAACCACTCAAGCAGCCTTGGAAATGGASATAATGTTGTCCACTCACTGGTATGAAGTCGTTGCCTCTCACAGTGYCGCCAACAATCAATAAGGATTGCACCCTCTTAGGCGCAATCTTTCTTTGTCATAGAGCACACTCTTGTGTGCACTAGGGTTTGTGGTGAAAGAGTGATCTTCTCTTGACTCTATAGCAAAGGATTTATCTTGAATCTATAGCAAAGGATTGATGGGTTTCCTCTTGTGTGCACTAGGGTTTGTGGTGAAAAGGTGATCTTCTCTTGACTCTATAGCAAAGGATTTCTCTTGAATCTATAGCAAAGGATTGATGGGTGAAAAGTCGTGGACTCAAAAAGGGAGCCGGGAGCCTCCATACTACATGAGGAGGCCACCAATTAAAAGGAGCCGTCATTTAAAGGGCCCGTGGTTGTGAACTTAATCAAGCAAACTGTAACTTAACATCAAAGGAAGCCACCGTTTCAAAGGTTAAATCGTGGGTTATAAAGGAGCAACCACCATATAATAAGAGGAACCTTGCAACCCAGCCTTCAATTTAACTAGCCATGGGTCAATTTNCGTCGAGATTTTGGTAAACGGAAAGTTTTAAGGAAAAATCAATTATCGAAGGATCACGCAAGCATAGTTACAAGATAAACGTGGCATAAGAGGGTCACTCCACGGCATGCAAGATTAAATTCAGTGGCAAAGAGCAAATAAGTCAGATCCCAAATAAAACCCATGTGCCATAATTTGTCAAGGTGAATAATTACATGGACTAGGCAAAAACCCAGCTAGGGGGCAATACAAAATCATATTGAAGTTTATATGCTAAGTGATTAAAAGGAAAATGTCATTTTATAACATTATAACCAACCATAAAAAACCATATTGAAGTTTATATGCTAAGTGATTAAAAGGAAAATGTCATTTTATAACATTATAACCAACCATTCGATTAAAAGGCAAAGTGTAAACATTGAGCATAGTGCGGCTGGAATCTCACTCCTTGACTGCCCGGACTTTCTACTGTGGGCTGGGGGTGATGGATCGGGCTTCCTCACTGTCAAAAACGCCTACACAGCTCTCTTCAACATAATTGATTGCAGTGATGTGCTCCCATGGATCACCTCCATCTGGCACTGGTCCGTTCCACTCAAGATTAAGTTTTTTATTTGGCTGTGTATAAAGGAGAGACCGCTCACCTGGGAGGCACTTCAAAAAAGGGGTTGGCAGGGGCCTGGCCGTTGCCCTCTGTGCAACTCAGCTACCGAAAACTTAAGCCACTTACTGATACATTGCAATTTCTCTGTGAATCTTTGGTCTATTATCCTTCAGCATTGGTCTCCTTCACTTACATGGAAAGAAGACTCTGTCTCTGAGTGTTTTGCTGCCTGGCAAAAACACAAGACTGCCCCTTTTTCACTGGCTGCCATTGTATGCTGGTGGATATGGATAGAAAGGAACCAGTTGCTTTTCGAAGGGCAGCCTCCATCCTACCACTCAATTCTTCATAGGATCCACACCAACTTCAACTGGCAGCCGACCTCCCAGAAGCTGATCCTCACAAAAGCCATAGATATCCACCTGATGGATGGCACCACGCTCATTTGTTTCGACGGTGCAGCTCTGCAGAGCGGCCTCTGCTGTGGGGCAGGGGGCACACTGAAAAAACACCAGTCCAGGACTACCTACTGGTTYCTAAATTGTGGAGCGGGATCAAACAATAAAGCAGAGCTAATGGGCCTCTGGGTTTCCCTTTCCCTCTCTTTTTTCTGGTCTTTAGACCACCTCTGCGTTTTGGGAGACTCGAAACTAATTATAGATTGGATCAATCAGTCCAGCAAGCTTCATTCTGTCCAATTGGAGGGTTGGAAGCGTGAAACGAGGATGTTAGCCAACAAGTTCACTGATATCCAATTCCGGCACATTCACAGGGTTCACAATCAGGTAGCGGATTCCCTATCAAAGAGGGCTCTCAATGACGTTATTGGTAGGCTCTCAGTTTTCCACAGTGCAAATGGAATTGAGAGTCCTATCTCCACCTATAACCTCTTTGAAGATTAATTTTCTCTTCACAGTTATCGTGGATTAAATCTTTGGTACCACCGCTGCACCACAGTCCGGTCAATGCTCTATTTTTTTTCATTCTGTTCTCGGCCTCTCCCACAGATCTCGCCCAGTCATCTGATTATGGATGAGTGAAGCCCAGTTAGAAAAGGCGACCTATTCAAGCGTTTCTGTTATAAATCTGCGAGACTGTAACACCGTTCCAACAGCATTCTCTTTCGCTGTATTGGCAACTGTTTTATAGCGCCTGTACTTACAGCAATTTTACCATATTTGCAACTGAATTTTGTAAATGATTTATACCTAATATAAATCGAGTCAATTTTTTTATGGAAAAAGTCATGGTCTAAAAAAAAAAGTGAGTGGAGAATGATGTCATGGTCCACTACTTTATTTGTCTTATTTGAGGACAACATTAAGTTATGACAAAGGCTTACATTATATGAAAAAGGTGGATCAATGGATAAGAAAAGGGAAAAGTCGTGGACTCAAAAAGGGAGCCGGGAGCCTCCATACTACATGAGGAGGCCACCAATTAAAAGGAGACGTCATTTAAAGGGCCCGTGGTCGTGAACTTAATCAAGCAAACCGTAACTTATCAAAGGAAGCCACCGTTTCAAAGGTTAAATCGTGGGTTATAAAGGAGCAACCACCATATAATAAGAGGAACCTTGCAACCCAGCCTTCAATTTAACTAGCCATGGGTCAATTTATGTGGACCGTTGGCCAAATAGAGCCACCTAACCACTCAAGCAGCCTTGGAAATGGAGATAATGTTGTCCACTCACTGGTATGAAGTCGTTGCCTCTCACAGTGTCGCCAACAATCAATAAGGATTGCACCCTCTTAGGCGCAATCTTTCTTTGTCATAGAGCACACTCTTGTGTGCACTAGGGTTTGTGGTGAAAGAGTGATCTTCTCTTGACTCTATAGCAAAGGATTTATCTTGAATCTATAGCAAAGGATTGATGGGTTTCCTCTTGTGTGCACTAGGGTTTGTGGTGAAAAGGTGATCTTCTCTTGACTCTATAGCAAAGGATTTCTCTTGAATCTATAGCAAAGGATTGATGGGTGAAAAGTCGTGGACTCAAAAAGGGAGCCGGGAGCCTCCATACTACATGAGGAGGCCACCAATTAAAAGGAGCCGTCATTTAAAGGGCCCGTGGTTGTGAACTTAATCAAGCAAACTGTAACTTAACATCAAAGGAAGCCACCGTTTCAAAGGTTAAATCGTGGGTTATAAAGGAGCAACCACCATATAATAAGAGGAACCTTGCAACCCAGCCTTCAATTTAACTAGCCATGGGTCAATTTATGTGGACCGTTGGCCAAATAGAGCCACCTAACCACTCAAGCAGCCTTGGAAATGGASATAATGTTGTCCACTCACTGGTATGAAGTCGTTGCCTCTCACAGTGYCGCCAACAATCAATAAGGATTGCACCCTCTTAGGCGCAATCTTTCTTTGTCATAGAGCACACTCTTGTGTGCA
This sequence comes from Picea glauca, assembly GCA_000966675.3. Taxonomy (NCBI): domain Eukaryota; kingdom Viridiplantae; phylum Streptophyta; class Pinopsida; order Pinales; family Pinaceae; genus Picea; species Picea glauca. The sequence goes on from JZKD02S1547571.1 coordinate 5,275, forward strand.
CTAGGGTTTGTGGTGAAAGRGTGATCTTCTCTTGACTCTATAGCAAAGGATTTATCTTGAATCTATAGCAAAGGATTGATGGGTTTCCTCTTGTGTGCACKAGGGTTTGTGGTGAAAAGGTGATCTTCCCTTGACTCTATAGCAAAGGATTTCTCTTGAATCTATAGCAAAGGATTGATGGGTTTTTTCCTTRATTGAGAAGGGTTTTCCCAGGATAACTTCTTGTGTTCTTGTGCATGGTTATTYTTCTTGTGATCCTGGTTACTGCAGCAATTGTATATTGTATTGTTGCATTGTTTATGGTTCAAGTTCATGTTAAATTGAAATACACTACATGTGCTTGAGCTAAGTATTAAAAATTCAACATGGTTTTGTAGCAGTGTTCCTAAAGAGCCATTGCACAAGTTATTCAGAGCTAGTCGTCACCTTCTTGCTGCCACTGCAAAAAAGACCCCATCCATTTTCCTTGTCAAGCTAGTTTTAGCACTTTCCCCTTGAACATTGGGCCTAAATTTTGCACAGGCAAGTATGGCCTAGTCCAGCACACCTCCTGCACCTCTCATATCAAAAATTGAAAGAGTTTTGATTTTCGACCCTAGGGTTTCTATGGTTTCTGCAGAATTTTGGTTCTAAGGTTTCTGCAGAACGTTGGAGTATTTTTGCAGCTTGTTGAGGTTCCTTTGAATCTCTAGGGTTTCTTGTTGGCAGTCATAAGTCCAACAAACCCCCCAGAGACCACCTCTTGAAAAACGTTAGGGTTTCTAGCCTAGTCGTTAAGGTTTGTGAAGAAACTGCAAACCATGAGGAACAAAACTTTGGTGGAAGATAGGCAAGAGAAGGTTGAATGGAAGGCAGACGATGTCAAAGCTAGGAAGATAATCATCTATTCAGTAAGAGATCATCTACTACCTCGCATCTCTACCTTGAAGACAGCTTATGAAATGTATGATGCATTGAAGACGATGTTTGAGAGCAACAACACTAACAGAGCTCTCACATTGAAACACCAACTTCAAAATCTTGAGATGATGAAAGCTAACACTATTGCTACCTTCTTCAAGAAGATTTCAGAGATCAGTTAGGTGCCATTGGTGAACCATCACAGACAGAGAGCTTGTCATAATTACTCTCAATGCTCTTCCAAGACATTGGGGACCATTCATTCAAAGTATCAGTGGAAGAGCAGACTTACCTCAATTTGATCGTCTATGGGCACACTGCACTCAGGAGGAAACCAGACTTATAGCCAGAGGTGTGCAAGACCCCCATCATGATGACAATCAAGCCCTTGCTTCTCATACAAAGAGAGGCAAAAGAAATAGATGTTTTGGCAAAGCATTCAAAGACAAAAAAACTTCAACAGCTTCAGGTCGTGAACATAGAAAAGACATTTCAAAGATTCAATGTTTCAGATGTGACAAGTATGGACACATTGCAAGAGATTGTCCTACCATGAAGAAAGGAAGACAACATGCATCCATTGTCAATGTTGATTCAGAACCACCTCAGAGAGATGAAGACATAAAAGATGAAGCATTCTTCTTCATTTCATCACTCTCATATACCGTTCCTACTGATAGTGATATTTGATTGATTGGCAGTGGTGCTTCCAGACACATGACTGGATATAGAGAACATCTTACAGACCTTGTAGAGAAAGAGTCTTGTCTGCATGTTGTACTTCGTGATAATTCCAAATATATTGTGAAGGGAGTTGGATCCTCTTCTTTCCAACTAGATTTTGACATACCGCTTCAATTAAATGAGATATTATATGTACCTGCGATGAAAAGGAACCTTGTCTTTGTTTCTGCCTTAGAGGATAAAGGCTACAAGGTTACTTTCTCTGAAGGAAAAGTTCTTGCATGGCACAAGAACTAACGCATGGATTCTACCTGGGTGATTGGTGTTCAAGAAAACAGTTTGTACAAAATCATTGTCCAACCAGTTCAGGCCTTGTTACATTATACTATCAGCTTGAGCAAGCTATGGCATGGGAGACTTGCTCATTTACATTATAGAGCCCTTCCCGCTCTAGGGAAGATGGTGACAGGACTTCCAGAGATACATATCGAGCATGATGGCGTTTGTGGAGGTTGTGCTCTTAGCAAGAACGTCAAGGGGTCCTTTTCGAGCAGTGACAATAGATCCAAGGGGATCTTGGACTTGATACATACAGATGTTTGTGGACCCATGATTGTTGCTTCCTTGAACGGATATTTGTACTATGTGCTCTTCATCGATGATCACTCTCGAAAGACGTGGATTTACTTCTTGAAGATCAAGGATGGAGTCCTTGCGAGATTTCAAGAGTTTAAAGCTCAGGTTGAGAACCTGACCGGGAGGAGGATCAAGGTGTTCAGATCAGATAATGGAAGAGAGTACACCTTTAGGGATTTCAGTCATTTCTGTATTGAGGCAGGGATCAAGAGGGAGTACATCGTTCCTTATAACCCTCAGCAAAATGAGGTTGCAAAGAAGAAGAACATATCCATTGTTGAGGCAACCAAAGAAATGATACATGATCAGAATCTACCTATGATTATGTGGGCAGAGGCATCCTTGACAACAGTATACATTCAGAACACGAGTCCTCATAAGATTATGAAGAATATGACTCTCGAAGAAGCCTTCACCGGAGTGAAGCCTGAAGTTGGACACTTCAAGATATTTGGGTGTCTAGAATACTTTCATGTACCCAAGGAGAAGAGGACCAAGCTAGACCCTTCAAGAAAAAAGGGTACATTTGTGGGGTACAGTGAATCTTCGAAGGCATACCAAATCTACATCCCTGGTCAGAGACAAATCGAGGTTAGCAGAGATGTCACACTTGAGGAAGAGATATCCTTCCGAAGATCCAGAGAATCTCAGATGGAGATTGACAGTGAGAAGAAGGAAGAGACAATACCTTCTCCCCCTTTAGTAGTTTAGAGGGAGACAGTTACAGATACAGTTGATCCAATTGATGTTCCCAGAGACATTGCAATAGGCCAGAAGAGGCTTGCATGGGCTCGACGGACTCTGCAGGAGGCAGAGGGACATGCAGCTCCTCGTGGTACATTCCAAGAGAGCAAGAGACAACAGAGATTTTCGAGCTATGTTTCAGCCATGAGCCACATCATTGATACTGAACCTTCTTGTCATGGAGAAGCAACAGGTCAACAGGTTTGGCAAGATGCCATGACCGAAGAGTATCAGTCCATCATGAAAAATGATGTGTGGGATATTGTTCTGAGACTGAAAGGGAAGTCTGTAGTGACTTCCAAATGGATCTATAAGATCAAACATGCAGCTGATGGAAGTGTCGAGAAGTACAAAGCGATATTTGTGGCTAAAAGATTCTCTCAAGTGGAGGGAATAGATTATGAGGAGACATTTGCTCATGTTGCCCGATACATTTCAATCCGTATGATTATTTCCCTTGCAGCATTCATGGGTTGGAGACTACATCAAATGGATGTGAAGACAACATTTCTCAATGGTGAGATTGATGAAGAAGTTTACATCGAGCAGCGAGATGGATTCGTGATAGATAAGAAGGAGTCTCGTGTCTGCAGGTTGAAGAAATCTATGTATGGACTAAAGCGGGCACCTCGTGCATGGTATCAGAAGATTGATGGATACTTGATGAGTTTGGGCTTCAGCAAGAGTGTTGTTGATCCAAACCTATACTACAACAATGTTGGTGACGAGTGCCTGATTTTGATCCTATATGTTGATTACTTATTCCTCACCGGTTTAGAAAGCCTTAATGTTGAATGTAAGCGTCCATTGGCTTATGAATTCGAGATGAAGGACCTTGGTATGATGCAGTTCTTCTTGGGACTAGAAGTGTGGCAGAGGATTGATGAGATTCTCCTGAGTCGAGGGAAATATATAGTTGATATGTTGAAGAAATTCGCGATGACAGACTGCAAATCCATGCCTACACCGATGGTGATGAATCTAAAGAAACTGAGCAAGACTTCTTCTGATTCAGACGAGATTGATCCACATCTTTACAAACAGTTGATTGGATCATTGATGTATATGGTTAACATCTGACTTGATATATGCTATGTAATGAGTGTACTCAGTCAGTTTATGAGTCAACCGAGACAGACACACCGGATAGCAGCGAAGCATGCGCTGAGATATTTATGAGGCACAGTTGGTTATGAACTGAGATATGCCTCCGGTGTAGAAATGAGATTACAGGGATATGCCAATGCAGATTGGGTAGGGAGCACAATGGACCGAAAGAGCACATCCAGTAGTTGTTTTACTTTGGGATCTGCCATGGTTTCCTGGTGCAGCAGGAAACAGACTTATGTGGCTTTGAATACCGCAAAAGCAGAGTACATTGCTTTATGTGTGGCAGTTCGTGAAGCAGTGTGGCTTCGCAAGCTCCTTCCCGACTTATTTGGACATTAGATGGATTCCATCGTTATCCATTGTGATAACCAAAGCTCTGTGAAGCTCTCAAAGAATCTTGTGTTTCACGATAAATCGAAACACATTGAGATCAGATAGCATTACATCAAAGATATGGTGCGAAGGAAAGCAATGCATGTGCAGTACCTTTCTACACACGAGCAAGTTGCAGATGTCTTCACCAAACCGCTTGCCAAGACAAAGTTCGAGTACTTCCGTGAGAGACTTGGCGTGGTGGAGAATGCCTCCCTAGTTGAGAGGGAGTGTTGATGATTGCAGCTTCATGAGACATTCTCTAGATCGTTCTCCCTCTGCATTGAGTTCAGATGATCTGTGAGAACACCCATGTGATGGGTGTGTCATACTCTTACGGACTGAGTTGAGATGATGTGTGTCGTCTCTTGTCGTGCTCCTCTGGACTGAGTTGAGACGACTTGAGATGGTCTCCTATCAAACTCCTATGGACTTAGTTGAGTCGACTTAAGATGGCTCTCTAGATAGTACTCCTATGGACTTAGTTGAGTTGATCTGTTGAGAGTGATGTCCCTGTGGTTAAGCACAGGTGGACGTGTCCCTAGTGGTAGAGCACTAGAGGATGTGTGAATCCCTTGTTATATTGTCTAAGAGTAAGATTATTGTGTAACCCTAATTTGTATTGTAAAGAGTACAAGTCGACCCCACCATGTAAAGATAATTAATATTGTGTAAAGATTAATTATATTTCTGAGTTGTACAAGTC
>JZKD02S1547593.1:0-10425 GCA_000966675.3 Picea glauca
TCCACAATGGGAATTGATCCTATGAATAATATATCAATAATAATAAGAATACACTTTGCAGTTATATTATTTCAACACTCTAGAGTGTTGTAATGCCACTTGGGCCTTTTCTTGTCAGATCTGCCCACCAAATCAACCCTTCCTTCTGCATGATATATTACATTTTCAGAGTCCTTATGGTTGTCGTCTCCATGCACACCAAACCCCAATGTTGTCCTTCCACCTGCACTTTCTTACCATGCAACTTGGTTGGATTTTCAGCCTCATAACTGCCACTATCAACAGATTTCAGACCAGATTCCAGATCTGAACCAAACTGAAACATCCCTACACTTTCATCCATGATGACATCACAATTGATTGTTCCCTTGATAGTGGCCACATCTAACAGCAAGTAAGCCTTATGTTGGTCACTATAACCAGCAAACATTAGTTTCCTACATTTGGCATCTAGCTTTGTTCTTCTCTCTTCTGAAACTAGAAAACACGCAATATACCCAAAAAATTTAGGGTGACTAACCTATGGTTTCCTACCTGACCAAGCCTCTTCCTGATTGACCTTCTGCATTACTTTCATAGTACATTATTCAGCAAATAGAAAAACAATATGTATTGCTTCTTCCCTACATTTATTTGGCAATGCCCTATGTTGCCCCCTCATCTGACATGAGGAGACCTTGATCACATTTGGTCTCGAATTCCATGATATCCTCCAACCTTTGCTACATAATGTCTTGAGCTTACAACGGGCTTGCTAGCCATCTTCAGCTTTGATCATTCAATGGTACTACAACTTGCTGCATCCATGCCTCGAATTGATAAACAAGCAGTCAATGCTCTACACTTCCATGACTCGGTACTCATGTATGGTTTTATGTATGGTTTATTGCTTAGACATGGTGTGATAGCTTTAACTTAGTCATAATTGTGGTGAACACTAAGTGGAATCTAAAAGTACTATGCAATAATCACAAATTTTATCTCTTGCTTCGTCGTACCATGGTGGGACATAGATTCTTTGGATAAGTGTGTTATCCCTTCAGTCAAATTATACCACAAGGAATCAGGTTAATGTAGCGTAACACGACTCCCAAACCATACTTAACACCTTTTCCATCCTTCTCATTTTCATTGCATTCCATTCCTCACACTTCTCGTTCATGATTGACTTGTTGTGTATCACTCATCAAGGTCCAAGCAAAGCAAAAGAGGACCCCATGTATAGAAGCCCGAAGTCAAAGAAAGCCTAAAAAAGGCTAGAGGAAAGAGCGAAAAATATAGTAAGCCATGTGCCCTTAGTCCCATGCCTAAAAAGGGCATATCTAAAGAAAGGGACCAAAAAAAAAAACTAAAAAGGGAAGAATTAATGTTAAATAAAGGTTAAATGCTCCCTCTCGAAGGCTCACATGTGGAGTAAATGAAAACACCTAGCTCTTGAAAGCTAGCAAAAGAAGACCTCTACACCAATATCTAACTATATTGTCAATACATGAAGCTCCATTTTCCCCTTTCCGAATTCAACCACCACTAGCACCTACTTCCAACTCGGTAACTTAGGAAGTACACCTTGGTCTTAGGAGATTGACACTTGTGATAAGGCCTAAAGGTTATCCCACCATGGTTAAGCTTAGGAAAGTTGTAAAATTAACCCAATGTTACTTTGTTGCTAGAAGATATCACTTATGCTAATTGTTATCGCAGGATTTGTACTTATGCAAATCCAAACACAAGACTACCAAATCTTGTGTAACTATGGAAGAACCTACCACTGTCACCTTAGTAAGGACTTCCCTCGTTTTAGTGATGGAAGATATCCACCACAAGGGAGGCTTTCCTAGTGACCTCAAGGGATCAAATAGCGAGTTTATTAGCCAAGCCTACTGCCCCCATCATGATCACCAAAAGAATAGTCTAGGTCATGAAAAAGAATAGGTTTGAAGATGATTTGGTACCTACCCGGAACAAGAACACTTTATAGCATATATATAACAATTCCCAAGTCAAAGTATGCAATAAACACCTCTTTTAGACACTAGACAAGTTAGATTGCTATTGTTGTTGCAAATTGCAGCAGTAGTACCCATTTTCCCTGGGTGGTGACAACACGTGACTAGGGCACAAAAGCTAACCACCAAGGTGAAACAAGGCAACTGACACAATTTCCCAAACAGTGATCCATTATCCAACTTCAACCAAAGATCCTCATCCACATGCCTGACAAATTAAGCACAACACTTTGCATGAAAGAAGGACTAACATACATCATGGTGACAATGGCTTACCATCTCCCATACTCTGGGTTGCTTGAATGTGATCAACCTTGGTTGACCTGTAGCTGTAAAGGTGAATGAGGGGGGTTGTTGGGCTGCCATCTTTGGACATGTTTAACAACATCATGCTCGGAATCATGTTCTCCATTCCGGGCCACGAGACATGATCTCCTCTAGTTACCCCTAGGCATGGGGGAGTAACACTAACCACTAATTAGCTTATGAATAAGCTTGACTCATCACTATGAGTTGGAACCTTATATTTTGGAACTATGAAGGAGTCGTCCACATCATAAGCACATGGAGCATGTTTACTTGTCATTTTTAGGCACTCTTGGTGATGGGGTGCCCCTCTTGGACCCACTACACACATGGATGGTTACTTGGCACATTTGGTGGGGGTCCACCCCTCTTTGTGGGCCCCTTTCAACACTTATGTATGGACAACCACCTTTTCAGTGGGGCACACCCTCATATGGGGTCCACATTCCATTTATCTAGCTCATGGTAGGGTGCACCTCATTTGTGGGACCCATTTTCCACTCATGCAAGCTTGTGGGGCGAATTCTCTCTCTAGACCCCCTTTGTGGGACCCATTTTCCACTCATGTTCATTTCTAGTGGAGCACAACTCTTGTGGGACCCATATTCCACTTATGAGAGATGGTTTTACCCATGGTTTTGAGGCAGATCATTGTATTTACCCATGGTTTTGTGGAAGCACATTGTAATAGCCCATGGCTTGAGGGAAACTCATGGTTTTTTCCCATGGTTTTGTTTTTACCCATGGTTTTTCATCCATGGTTTTAGCGAGAGCCTCATCGATATAAGGAGGCCCTCCCCTCATTGTATGTGGGTTGGATATCGATGGAATAGTTTTTTGCTTCTACTTCTTGTTAGTGTATGAGGGCTTTGTGTTTGTTCAACCATTTATGTGTGGATAGTTTGAGTTTATTGGAGCACATAGGAAGGATTTATTGCAGATGTGGAGAACCTTCAAGCTGGGAGCCTAAGTAGTTGTTAGCCACTTAGGGGAGGTAAATTTTTCTTCAGAATTTTGTCTTTTTAAAGTTGAAATTGCATGCTAGGAACATACAAGGCTAGTCTTAGCACAATTTCTCTTTCTTAAGAGAACATTTCTCTTAGTTTGTTTATTTTTGGAGCTCCTATGTGAGTCCACACCCCTTCTTGCACTTGGTCCTTTAGTATTTAGAAGAAACCCCCTCTTTGGCTGCACACATTAGACTCCATAGCCCTAGGATAGTATAGGCACTGATCTAGTTCAATTTTCAGCCACAAATTTCAAAATTTTCTTTGAATATTTGTTCCAACAATCTGATATAAGGTTTGCAGGTTGAATTCTTCTGATATTGGGTTGTTTCGGGGCCATTTGTACCTCATGGATCATCTTTAGTTGGTTGGACTGTTCGGGCAAATCAATGTTTAAATCTTTGGCATATATCTTTGAATTGATTTGTCTCTCATATTCCCCTTCCAATACTTTCTTTGAGTTTTATTTCATAAATTTAGGGAATATCATACATCAGATCTGAGTGCACTTAATTGATTTTTTCGCTGTAGATCTAACCATTTTGTCTTTGTTCTCCTTTCATTTTATGCAAACTAACTATGTTGTTTGTACCCTCTCATTTCTACAGAAAAAAGGGGTAGAATTGGTAGTTTTCAGGTTGCTAACATAACCAGAATTTTGGGACAGCAAGCTGTCCAAAATCTGGTTTCATTTTCTGCATTTATTTAAATGATTAAACAGTAGATAACTCACAAATTTGTACAGGAAATCTTCTGGATTTTTCTGGGTAATGCATCTTAAAGATAAACTTACCCAACCAACCCAGCACACGAATCTGCAGTTATGTTTTTGGCATAAAAATCTGTTTATAGGGCCTAATTTTCTGAGTGCATTTAACCTTAAATCTGCTTGCATTTAAACCTATAATCATATGATATAACTCAGTAAATCAAACTTTGATGGATTAGGTTGGATGTTTAGAGTTGGCTCGGGAAATTGGATCATGAGAATGCGTTTGTTTTGTGTCATCTAGCACTCAAATAACATGGTTTAGTTATGTCTGATTTTTATTCATGCTATTCACTATTATTTATGATTCCTATTTTTATGGGCAAGCAATGAACAGACTTAACTTATAGCTGCAAGTTTTTCTTCATTCTCCCAAGCAATGATGCCCTCAAATAAGAAATGAACCATGACATGATCCACGAGCAGTGAGTTAGAACTCCAATGTCTGCAAAAGGAAAACCTCTATGATGCAGATTTGAAAGTATGAGCAACGATCTGAGTGTGTAGACAGAAAATGTGAGTGGATGAGTTGTAGATCTGAATGTGTAGGTTGTAGATCTGCAGTAAAAGTGAGAAAACAAGAGCCCGCGTCTGCAAGAATAGCCCAATGAATGAAAACAACCACTGATCCAATGAATACTCAACCAGATCTGAAAACCCTCAGTAAAGAAACTAAAACGTTGCACTATAACCTCTGTGAAGAACCCCATGTAGTCGTATGCTGAAACAAAACCCTCGCTGCCTCGATTGAGAAAATGAACCAACAATAAAGGACCCCAAAAAACCTCGGATTTGGCCACGATGTGGGCTGTATACAGAGAGAGAGAGAGAGAGAGATCACCCAACAGAAATCGCGGTCGTACAAGCATGGTCGTACACATAGGAAGTGTAACGGGTGGTAAAACCCTCTGATCCATGGAAATCGGCCCTCAAACAAATATATCAGCCTCCTGGCAAGTAAATTGGCCCCCTAAGAGACAAGGTGACCCCTCAGACAAGTAAATCAGACCTCAAAGAGACAACTCACTGCAGTAAAACCTAGAGAAATCGCTGCCAAAAAACCCACGGCCGAGTGAAATGGCCCTTCTAACAGTCAGATCGACAGCTTAAAGAGACAAATTGCTACATGAAAAGGAAAAATCGACCTCTTAAATTGACAAATCGATCCAAAAAAATGAAATCGACCCTCAACCACACATATCACCTGCCAAAAGGGAGAAATCGACCTCCTAATCAGACAGATTGGCCAACAAAGAGGCAAATTGAACCACTCAACTCAAAAATCCACCCTTACACATGCAAATTTGAGCAAAACGCGGTCGTACGCCTGCAATCAAAGAGAAAAACGAGCTGATTTGGGTAAAAAGGGAGATCGTACAACAAAAACATGGTTGTACGGTCTGCACGAGCCGTGGAGATGAGAGAGGGGAGGCTGGTTAGCTATGCAGCAGAAAAACAAACCCGCAGAAAAAATTCCACCCAGAAAGGCTTTGTGGTTCAAAAGTTATCAGCTTCGAAAGAGAAAACAAACTCAGTAAAAAAGATAGGCTTTATAATTACCAGACCTAAAAATGCCCCAAAAACTTTAGGTTATAAAAAAAATTAAATGTCCTAGGCTAGGCTAGGCAAGTTAATTCAGATCTGGGCAAACAGAAGCCAATTTTGACAAACCAATAGTCGATCTTGACCAATTCCTCTCTTCCAGAGACAATGGTGATGTCAGATTTGTGGAAAAATGCTCAGAAAAGGCGAGATCTACTTGGATCAGGTGAAAACCGAAGTGGTTATCCAGGTAAAAAGGCATATCCACAAGAGAAGGGAGCCCAGACAAACAAATCCACTGAAACTTGATGCAAAAAATTCAAAAGAGAATTTGTGCAAGGAGAAAGAGCTCAGTTGTAATGTCCCCATTTTTTGGTTTCCCCTGTTCTGCAGTTGGAGATGACTTTTGAGGCTTGTGTCCACCTAGACAGAGAGGTGAGGTTATGTTATCAGTAAGCTCAGAGGATTTGGATGAGTTATATGAGGCCCAGCCTCGTCCATTTACCATCTTTCGTCAACGAGATCACTTCCGCATAGTTCGTTCTTGGTTCCGTGGCACTCCGACAATTCCCGTAATTTGGCAGTATTATTAAGCATAATCTAATTAAATGCACTAAAGGTGTTAATTGAATCATATTATTTGTGGCGACACCTTACTGTAATATTTCATGAGAAAGGGACTTCCGGCATCCGGTAATGTCTTAAAAGCCAATTAATCACATTTTGACATTAAAAAGGGGTTAAAAGGGTTACAAAGTAACTTTAAGTTGAAAAGTAAAAAGGGAATAAGGGTCATGTTGGATTAGGTCAAAGAGGAAAGATCAAGATGGGTCATCAAAAGATTATAAAAGGAGGGGTAGCACTTCACTTTCCTCGTTATGTTTTGGATTGATCTCTTATTGGAGTGCTCTTGTGAGCCAAGGTTTTCATTGGGTTTTGGCATAAACCCTTCCATTGTCGTTTGGTTTCGGTGGTGCAATATCCACCCTAGCTAGACAAGGAGGAGGATCCATCCAGGATCTTCATTTGAGCTTCATATTGTGGTTTGATCTCAGTTGGGAGGTGTATCAACTTGCTTCGGAGGTCCGTGGAGTTGCTTGAGAGGGATTGATTCATCTTTGCAGGGTCGTGAGGGTTTGGAGGAGGCCACGATTCCTTCTTTGCAGGGTCGTGAGGGTTTGGAGGAGGTCGTGATTCATCTTTACAGGGCCGCGAGGGTTTGAGGAGGCCGTGAGGGTCTTGTTGGAGGATTGTTGGCCCCCTGGGAGGCTCATGGGGTTTCTAAGAGGGTTCGGCCTTCTTCTATTTGCAGGGTCGTGAGGCTATTCAACCATAGAGGAGTCGTGGCGGCAGTTGAGGAGAGTCGTAAGCCCATCTATTGGCACTTAGAGGGTTTGATCTCATCTATTGAGGCGGTTGTGGCATTATTCCAGGTTTTGGCTTGTTATTGTTGTGTTTTCCTTAATGTATTGCAGCTATTACAGACTTGTTATTGTTGTATTCAAGTTTCCATTCATAAATAAAAATGCTCATGTTATTTACTCTATTTCATGTGTACTTGGATTGCATACGACTTGTTTGACAAAAGTTCATTAGTAGAATATATGTAAACTGATTGTAGAAAGTTGTCAACCAGTTTATAGCATAAAGAGCACATGTAATGCAAATTGTTTGACAAAAGCACACAACCAAAAACAACATAATTACACAAAAGATCATAATATCCCAACTTAGCGCACTTCGGGATATTACAGTGGTATCAGAGCCGGTAATCTTGCCAGCCTGTCAATATTCTCTTCATTGCTATTTGGGCCGAATTCCTTTCTGTTGGGACTGAATTTGGTGACTGTAGTAGGGGTCGAATTTCATTGGTGGAGGCTTAGTCCACTGTTGTTGTAGCACATTTGCTGCAGAGACCGAGGACTTGGTGTGCTAGGATTTTCCTTGTTGATTGGAGCAAGTCTGTGTGTAAGAAAGCAGAATATCTAGTCTGCATTGAGAGTGTTGTACTCTTATTGTGCGAACCAGACTCTTGCCGCGAGCTGAATATATGTTATATCAGCCTAAGGTTGTTGCATCTCCTTTTGCTGCTATAAATGTCCTTTGGATGCTAATACACAGGTCAGATTTTGATCACTGCAGAAGTGTATTTAATGTGAATCCGTCTTTAGGGAGTTTGCTGTTATACATTGGTGACAGCAAAATAAATATGGGCGGAAAAAAACCAGACTCTTGCCGCGAGCTGAATATATGTTATATCAGCCTAAGGTTGCTGCATATCCTTTTGCTGCTATAAATGTCCTTTTACATCAACAGGATGCTAATACAAAGGTCAGATTTTAATCACTGCAGAAGCGTATTTAAGGTGAATCTGTCTTTAGGGAGTTTGCTGTTATACATTGGTGACAGCAGAATAAATCTGGGCAGCAATAAATTGCATATCTTTGTTGAAGTTTGAGTAGCTTCGGAAGATATTCTTATTGTATTCATATTGTATTAGACCAAGACAAAACCCTAAAGAATAATATTATATTATATTTGTTAAGTCGGCCCTATTGTGCCTTTGTAAAAGTCGGCCCTATTGTGCCTTTGTAAAAGTCAATTGTAAATTAGAAGGGTAAAGTGTACAAGTCAGCCCTGACATATTTATGGGTAGCTCAACTTGTATTTATAAGAGGCTAGGTGCCTCACTTGGAAAACACACACAACTAGCTCTCTCACACAAGTAAGAAGTGTGCAAGTCTGAGGAGGAGATGCAGCTACAGAGGAAGGGTGTTCTAGTGAAGGGTTTTGGTTATCTGTTGGAGGACTATCTTGGTCTAGTGGTGCACTACCCTATTCTGGTTAGGGTTTCTGGTTTGTCTTCTGTTTTGGTGAGATCTCTCTTAGGAGAGACATTGTACTTGTTGAAGAAGCTTTGTTGGGTTTTCTCCCCCACGAGGGTTTCCCAGAATAAATCTGGTGTATATTGTGGATGTCTTTCTTTCATTGATCCTTATCAATGCAATTATTGTTTGAATAGACTAAAGTTAAAGAATACTACACACACTTAACTGCTTAAGAGAAAATTTAACATGGTATCGGAACGGGCCTGAAAGAAGCCATTTGCACAGTCCAGAAGAACTCGCTGGGGAAAATAAGACCATAGGAAGACTCTTTCAACCCTAGCACGTCTTTCCTTGGGTTTAGATTCTCAGTTTGACGAAGATTTGGAAATTGCAACTAGTGTTGCAATTGTCGGTAACTGCACAAACCCTAGAAGGTGATTTCACCCACTTTCGGGAGGACGCTGGTCAAAGTAAAACCACCAAGGAACTCACCTTAGGAGGGCGCACCTTTCTCTCTAAGCAGAATTCCAAAATTCGCATTTTTAAAAATTAGGGTTTCCTCATAAACCCTAGCTCAAGACGTCTTTGCAGCTGCAGAATTGAAGCTAGAACTGGTCACCTTGGCATAGCACTCTCTGGTAAGTACAAAACCTTTCTTTGAAAAGTTTGTATCTCTCTTATTCTATTTATGTTCAAGGACAAGATGGCACCCAGTACCAAGATTGATGAGAAGCTTGAAGGTGTTGATAGCTTCCGAGCATGGAAGTACAGAGTGATGCTCATTCTAGAAGAGAATGATCTAGAAGATTTCGTAAAAGAAGAAGTTCTAGAATAAGACAAAGATGTGGCCAAAGAAAAGTACAAAAAGAACCTATTTAAGGGAAAGAGAATCATTGTTGATTCTATCAAGGATCATTTGATTCCCCCATGTCTCATCATTGACAACTCCCAAGCAAATGTTTGATGCCTTATCCCAATTGTATGAAGGCAAGAATATTAACCGGAAGATGACCTTGAGGACACAACTTAAGAATGTGAAGATGCAGAGTTCAGAAACTATCCAATCATACTTCACAAGGGTGTCTCAAATCAAAGAACAGCTTGAAGCCATTAGAGACAATCGAAGAAGCCGAGTTAGTAATGACTACTTTGAATGGTCTCCCCAGATCTTGGGAATCATTCATTCAAGGTATATGTTCAAGAAGAAGGTTAACAAGGTTTAGCAGATTATGGGAGGATTGTACTTAGGAAGAAGCCAAATTGGCAACAAGAGAAGAGAAACTAGGCGATGAAGAAAATCAATCTCTAGCAGCTCATGCTAAAAAAAAGGAAAGAGCAAGAAGGAAGCTCATTCACACAAGAAACCTCATGGATAACAAAAGACACATAAGTTCAAGAATGATTTCTCAAATTACAGATGTTTCATCTATCAAAAGATGGGACACAATGCCATAAATTGTCCCAACTCCAAAGGTCAAGTCAAAAAAGGAAAGTATAAAAGACATCATGCCCATGCCACAGAAGATGATGAACATGATCATGAGAAAACCAAAGAAGAAGACTCAAGTTAAGAATGTGTATTGATCTTAGCTCTTACAGGTACTGTCACTCATGGAAGTGACACATGGCTTATTGATAGTGGTGCTTCTAAGCACATGACTGGTTACAAGCAATCTTTCTCAGATCTAGTTCAGAAAGATTCACCTCACAAGGTGAAGCTCGGCGATGACTATCAGTATCCCATTATAGAAGTAAGAGAAGCATCCTACAAGTTAGATTCCGGAAAACCTATGAAGATGAAGGATATTTTGTATGTACATGGTTTGAAGAAGAATCTCCTTTCCATCTCAGCTTTGGATGAGAAAGGATTCAGAGTTGCTTTCATTGATGGTGAAGTCCTCATGTGGCCAAGAGGAAAATCTATTAATGATGTTGAAGTGATTGGTGTCCAAGAAGGAGGCTTATAT